>JASDQU010302228.1:0-13810 GCA_032191745.1 Picea mariana | reverse complement strand
ATGAGTTGTAACGAAGTTGGTGCTTGCTGAACATCTTAAGAAGACGAGGTTTTTTCCCGGGTTGGGTTTCCTCTTGAAAAATCTGTGTCTCATGATTGTGAATGAATGCTGTGTGTGTGATTGTTGTTCGTTACGATATATGCTTTATGTTTACAACACTGGTTTTCACAGTAAAGACCTACTGCCACTAAGATTAATGATTCGAAGTTAAAAATGAGAGAGATTGTTAATAATTTAAAATAACTGATTCACCCCCCCCTCTCAGTTATTTCATACCTGTAACACTTATTTTATGACAATGTGTTAAATATTTATTGATGAACAATGAGCATTTTAATACACAAAATTGATTCATTTTTGCACAAGTAGTTCTTAAAATTGATCTTAGCAATCATTTGGTTGGTATTGGATCTTTTGCACTAGATATAGAATGGTTTTATGGATCACTTAATTAATTTTATGAACAGTATCTGCTCCCTTTCCCTACCATTATTTCCCTTTTTTCTAATTACAACCCCAACGCCTTCCCATATTCATTTTTCACCCCCTATTCTAAAATTCAATTACAGTCAACAAGAGTTTTGTATTGAAGCAGTTTGAAATTGTAGTTTCTTGGTTGGATAACAATGTATCTTCTTTTTTTTTCATTAGAGTTGATTTTTTGTTGTCTTTGAGCAGTGACCATGTTTCTTTCCCCCTCAGTTTATCATGTTTCACTCAATACAAACCCCTCACATATCCCAGGACCTTTTGTTCACCCACTGCTCATTGCCAATAGTTAAAAAACTTATAAGGATTGGATTGCATGAGTCTGATATGTTGTTGAGCCAAAGTCTATTTCATATTCTAAAGAGTTGTCATGTATGGTTGTTAAGGGAACTATTTTCTAATCAATTATTTTTATAGGAATGAGCTTTTCAAATAAAAGGCTAAAGACTGAGGCCCACTATGCTCCTGTCAAAGGGAAAGCCACTATCACCCCTTTCTCACCTTCAAATGATTCTGATAAATCGGTGTCATCTCGCATGCAATGGAGGGATGATTTCTCTCATGTGATCAACGAGATTAGGCCTAAAGCCTAAGGCAAGTTCAGAGAGTTTAATAGGTGATAGAAGCAATGAAGGAAATATTGCCCCACAGACTGGAAAATATGGATTTTAAGTTTTATTTATTTGTCTATTGATGAGAAAAGTTGACTTCATATTTTTGCACAACAGGTTTTTTGGGATATATTGGTAATGTATTTTGAAAATGATTTCAAATATCAATGTGATAATTGTCAAATATGAATGTGATGATGAGAGTCACAAGGAGGGGTGTTTGGTTTAATTAACTAGTTATGTTATGATTGCTAACAACTAAAGGGAGTCACAAGGGGCCACACCTACTATTTATTATTTATTTAAAACTCTTATTATGATTTATTATGTTTCCCCCCTTAACTAAAAAGTTGGTTGAGTTTTTAATTAACTTTAATAATGAGGTAGTTCAACTACTTCAACCAATTCTAATTTGCTTAAAGGAAAAAGGAAAGGGAGGAACAAGTGGAGGATAGAAGGAGAAGCATACTAAGGTTTTCTCTTTGATTTTATGTTGAGATAGTTCAGTTTTCATTCATTCCTTGATTAATCACAAGCCTAATTATTTTTTATGATAGCAGGGTCTTATTGTAGACATCAAGATTCAGGATTGAATTACATCAATCAGACACTTTTTTTCAGAGGTGTTGATCTATCTTTGATAGTCTTTGTAGACTTTTCTGTTTGTGAATTAGTTTTCACGACTGACAAAGGATATTGTGCAAAGTCGAGTGGGCAATAGTCTATGGCAAGTTGATTCATCTTTTAGAGTTCAGTTTTTTTATTTTCTATCAGAGGTCATTTTGTATGTTCCATCGGGGATGTCTATGTTTGACATTGGTCTAAAATTTCTTCATGAAATTTTGTAAAGAGAGTGACTCTTTGGTGAATTGGAATGAAATAAATGATTTTGTTATGTCTCATCTATCTTGATTATCATTTTGGTGTCTTTGCTTCTATCTCTACATTTATTCCAGCAACTGTTATATTCAGAAAATCATATAAAAAATGAATTTTTCAGCAAGCTTTTATTTATAAAAAAGACTAGCCTAAGCACTTGTAATCAATACTTGTGAGTTAGGATATTAATTTTGATAGCTATAAACATAGGGTGATAATCCCGTCTATTTTTATTTAGCCAAGCAGAATCTGAAAATGCTTGAGTAAGATCATTTCATATCTTTTCCTCAACACACACCACGGTCAATTCATCTTGTTGTGGTCACAACTCCTCAGTTAAAAGTATAAGATATTGCATACTTTGGCAACATGATATATTGTAATATTATCAAAAATTTCTAGTTGCATCCTATGCATTAATTATAGTGGTTTAGTGAGTAGACAAAGATAAGTGGATGTTTACCACAATTATTTTTTGTTTTTTAAAGTCGTTTTATTTGCAATTTACTAACACACTCTCAATTCCATAATCTATGAAGAATGCTTTTTATTAAAAAAAAATAGTATAATTGCATTTTTTTGGTAACTAGCATAGCCCGTTAGTTCTTTTGTAAGTGAAGAAGTTTACAAAAAGATCATATGAAATCGTCCACTCTTAATCTATGTTGTTATTTGAATTATGTCTATGTGAATATTTTACTATTTGAATTGCAATTCAATCTGGCATAAAATGAAATTTCACTAATATGTGATTTAAGATTTTTTTTTAATTCTTTGAATTTGTTTATGGATAAAATTGTAATTCTTGTAACAAATGGTTTAAAAAATAAAATAAAAAGTTTCATTAATAAAATTTGAAACATGTTTAATATAAATGGGTTTTCATTATACAAAAAGGAGGATGATAATACAATCGAGGGGGAGTATAAGTGGTGTCCAACCATCTATGGTTTTCGACAAAATTCATCCAAATGGAACTTTGCCAATTTCGAACCTGCAAAACGTAGAGATGAAAAATGAACCTATTGTTGAGAGTTATTTATCTAAATTTCAAGCAGGCCAAGAAGTTTGAATTCCCATTCAGAATCTTAACATAGTTGATCAATGTTTTGTGGCCTTTAGAAATCCAGGTAGTTATTTTGAAGATCGGCCTTGGAATATTGACAACAGAATCATCCTATGTGAAGGTTTCTCCATATGGTAGGTTAAATGTTAACCCTTCAGTCTTCTTGTGTTTCTTTTCAACCTTTGAATTTTTTGTTTACTATTTCTAGTTAATAGATCAAATGACTCTTCTTCTCCCTTTAAATGTTGTGGTTTTAAACAAAAAAGAAGAGAGAAATTCATAGGAGTATTTGGGGGGGTTCTCCTTATGGTATTCTTTGCAAGACTCCAACTCATGGGAGCCAAAGATGAGGGAAAACCACCCAATTGATCTATGCACTTCCACTCTTATGTAGGCTCAGGAGTCTGATGAGATGATGGAGCACATGGATGAAGCCAATTTTACCTTGCACGACTTAAAGCTTGAATATCCATTGAGAATTCAACATGCGAGCCTTGTTTCTTTGCTTCTGATTTTTAGTACTATATAGAGAATGTACCCTTTGTGAAATCAATTGGGCCTATTACCCAATTCATGAAATCAATTGGGTAGATTATTTTTCTAGGCTAAAACATAATTGTGAACTGAACTTGAACTTGAAGGAAAATATTCAAGACAACAATTTAGGGATTCTATAGGATGAAGTGCTTTCCTTTTTCATATGGAAAGAGGGAAAGGAAGGCAGATGAAAGGATCAACAAGTAATCAATATGGACGTGGTCATTGAGTGTTGGATCATTCCTAGAGCAGAGGAGGTCTAGTTCTAACCTTAACTCTAAGACAATTTCATTAGATGTAAGAATTGATTCCCCTATCCCCAACATGACATCCAACTTGTCATAGAGGTCCCCACACAATCTCCATTTGTTAACCTATGTTGATCTCGGGGTTGCAAACAGGAATTCCAGTGGTGTCCTCATGCTTGGAGAAGGTGGATTTGAGTTTGTGTATATATGTTTGATCAAGAGCCTTGACAATCCCCATCCCAAAGTTGAAGTAGATGTAAAGGAACTCAATAGAAAAGGATCGCAAGTAAAAGCTCTGTTCTTGGCCTTTTTTCTCCTTCAAGGTCCATTTTTCAATACCTATTCATTTCCTCTTTTGAGAATTTTGTGCATCTGAATTAGACATTTCCAATAATGTTATTTTTTTTTGGAGTGAAAATTTGTTTATGGTATGGCATCACTAGGTTCAATTACAACATTATACAGTAACTCATAATTGCAGGCACCCAGACACAAGAATTCGAAGGGTCTTTATCTTGGATAATTACTCTTGTCCTCCCGGCATGAGATTCAAATGATTTATGGCCCAGTTATCAGATGCGCCAAGAGTGTAGTTGTTGCTAAGGATGGGATCAAACTCAAAACTTATATCCATCGAATTGTTGACCTTTTTGTTACACCACAATCTCATATGCAAGTTGGATAGATGATTTAACAACATTTTGTATACTAACAGTCCATGAACCCGATTTTAAATTTTACATGAAAATGTACTCCAATGCATGAATCTAGTTTGAAATTTTACTCAATCCAATGCTCAATCCATTGCTGAGAGTAGACGATCTACATAAATTATGGGAGAGAAGGGGTCATAAATACACCAAGTTTGTTTGAAAGTCTTTACAAACTAAGGATAGTTCACTTGTGCTTCATTACATGCATGATTTTGATCAAATGATTAACTAATTCACGAGGCTTGGGAGGTCCACACTAGTTGCTTACATATTTCGTCTTAATCTGTTTGGATGCATTAGTGATTGCTTCCAAGTTTTACATTTTTAATTGTGATACTGCATAAAATAAATACCTTGTTTGAAGTTTTGATTGGCTGGAATAATTCTTTGTTTCTTCCTCCCTCCTACCCTTTTGATGCATTTGCATTCATTGCTGATAAATTGCTTACATCGATCAAATTGAATTGTCACAAATGAAGAGTGCAATAAGTCTAATTGTTGTTGTCTTCTACCCTCTATTGACCACAATGATTGGACCAAGTATATAAGGTAAATTGAAAAGCTTTATTCATGGCATGAAGGGTTATAGAAGGAAATTGGTTCTTTCTCATTTTCAGTGTGTTTCTTCTGTCATTATAAGCCCAAATTTTTTGATTCACCCAATTCAACAAAAAATTTGTATAGGCTTCATTAGATGCATTACATGTACCTACACCTGAGAATGGGGATCTAAATAAATTACCCAAAACTTTGCATATTGATTACCTATGGCTACATGGCTTTAAATCCTCCCAAAAAAAAATCCCACATAAAACCCTAATTCACTTTGGTGTTTCATTTCCCTTTCTTTGGGCCTATAGAACACACGCATTGAATATTATGACGGCTAAGGAAAAATAAAGAAAATACAAATAAACAAGAAAAAAAAATGTGACATTCATTGGTAAATTGGAACCATGAAATACCATGTTCCAACCTATATACATTATGTCATGGCTAAAATTACACAAATAAAATTAAAATTTTGAAAGATTTCTCCGAAAGAACAATGATAACAAGTGTTGCATGGCAGGGTAGTCCATGTTGGGTTGAATTGGTAATAAATGCACAGGGATGGGGAAAACGTAGCGGAGGTAGATGGAAACTGCAGCGGAGATGTGACAACCAGCATGAAGCACAGGTGGTATCCATGTAGTAAATGACACGTGGCCTCTAAAATCCCATTTATTTATTGAAACTATATAATTTATTTTGCTATGTTCAAAATTTCTGTCTATTTTGTCTCTATATGTGCCAGGACAAAAAAAGTTATTTCAAAGTAAATAAACACAATTTCTTGACATTCAGCATAGTGGAAGATAAAAATTTATGAGGACATAAATATAAAAGGAGATAAAAAACAATTTTATTTGAAATATATCAAAAAATAATATTGTGTGTTACATATTTTGTCATATAGATTGGGATTAGGGCCCCCACAGACCGTAAGAGAAATATGTACAAGAAATAGGACTGTGGAAAGAAGAAGTGGGCGACGGTAGAGTGTAATACCTGAAAAGAATAAATTCAAAGGTATCAGTCTTTGGCTATACATTTCTATTTAAAAAAGTGGAATAATTGGATTGATAAACAAAGAAGGATGTGATTAGTATAGACTTACAGTGATGGTACATATCACCCATTTTGATATTTTCTTGCTGATGCCTTTTTATTTTTGTTGTCAACGGATAATGGAATCCTTCCAACTGCCTACTTCCTTTCGTCGACGACCTGCTTCAATTCTCTTTCGACCCATTCTTCAATGTATCTTCTCAAGGGGGAGACGTTGATCTCATTCCATATTTTTATGTTGAAAAGTTCATTTTCTAATTACATTAGATTGATAGAAATATTATGCAGAGCTTGATCAATTTCTTCATTCTATACCAAATAGTCGACTAGCCAGTTGTCAACGTCACCTTCACCATATTCAAGGATGTTGTAAAAATTTTCCAAAGACAATGCCTTAAAAATATCAACATGTTTATCAAAGGATTGCTTGGTTAAGGGCAAGGAGTTGATGATTAAGTTGGGGTCTTGGAAGTTGTTGGTCCTTTCGGCTAAGTCTATTTTGGTCATCTTTGTGAATATTTTTTCTTTCTTTGATATGGCTTGTTCACATGACTGGAAAATGAGAAGAAGGTTCTTCACTTTCTCTTTTCATCATGCATTTAATTGAGTGATATGGTTTTTGGATGGGAGATATTGTTTCCTTCTTCTCTTTTATGTCATGTTGTTGACATTGGTGACAAAAATAAGGACCATGTCTAAATAGAAACGTTCTTCATTTTGTAAATCTGCCTGCAAATATTCGAGCAAATTATGTTCCCTCATTCGAAGGGAAGCCATGGTTTTTTATGTTTCCCATGCCTCAGCAATCAGTTCCATTCTTTTCTTGATATTATTCTCTACATATCCTCTACACGATGCGAGGAGGTTGGGGGATCCTTTTAACTTGGTTGCAGGCGTGGCAGGCATGGCTATTGCTAAAGGACTGGCAAGCAATGGCATAGGAATCAAAGCTTCCTCAAATTCATTGACCCGATCCTTCATTCTAGCATTCCCAACCTCAATGCCTCCAATGGAATCATCAAGAGCATCTCCAGTTTCTATGTCAAGTCGATAGATTTGGGATAGTCGCATGTTCGCAAGGTTAACCTTTGTTTGCAAGGTTGCTTTCTTGTTTTGGTGGGTCATTGGAATGATGCTCCGGGATGTCATAATTTTGGGAGTGTTATCCTTCGATTGAACACTCTTCTCACTGGGGCCTTTTCCTTGTTGCTTGTAAAATCTAGTGGTGTTTTGCAGTCTGTCTAGGTCGCTGACATCAGAAGTAGGAGTGTTGTCGCCAGTGTGTTTGTTTTCGCTCAGGTGTTTCTTGAAAAAATAATTGTCAAGGCCAAGTGTTAGTAAATGTTCTAAAAAACATTTATTAGGGGTTGAACCCTCTTAGGATTTCAACATATCTTAGGTTCAATTTGTTGAAATGGGATGCAAATTCATTAATTTTGTTGACATTGCTCAACACAAAGTCCCCGAATCTCCAAGGTAGAGGAATGAACTGTTTTTTTTTTTCTCTTCTCATGGAATAGATGCTACCAGTAGTTGTATTTCCTTTCTATTTCTATAACAAACATTTTGTCCATAATGTGACATGGAAGGACAACAGGTTTTTCCTTAGATCCAAAAATCCTTATCACACTTTAATTATCCATTTGTTAATGTTCCCCCTTCTTGTCCAAAATCCTGGTTTCCTTGTCAGATATGCGGGAAGCATCTTATCCTAACAATAAAACTTTGAAAATAGACACAAAGTCATTAAAAAACTCATAAAAATAGTGGGAGGCCTTGTTCTTCCACAAGGCCTAGTACCAGAACATTACTGGGTCGAATTCCCAGTTTACCTTCTTGGACAGAGACATGTTTGGAAACCAGCAGCAATGCGCTATCGCAAAAACCAAGTAGGATGACATATAAAATTTCTTCTCCTTTTTGAAGCTTGACAATTGGGAACAGATTTCATGGGAAATTATCTTCCCCCAATCAAAATGGTTTGTTCCTTGATTGTGAAATACAAAATATAAAGAACCATGCGAGAAATAATTGTTGTGGATTCTTGTCTCGTTATTCTTGTAAAAGACAAGCAATTTCCCAGAATGGATTTCTAAATGAACTAACCTGCAAGCTTGTGATATCTTCAGGAACTTCCATCGGGTCTTCTAGGAACTCGGGCAAGAGGTCCAACCCGTTATTATGCTTTCTTAGGAACTTCTTGGAATCTTCTCCTTTGAATATCAATGTTGGCTCTGGCAATCTTAACATCTGGTTGAAGACCTGAGGTGACAAAGAAAAAAAAGAGTGGCCCCATAGTGGAATGATTTTGTCCTGAAATATATTTATCATTGCACCAAGAGACCAGCTCCTTACAGTAAAAAAACGCAGGGACACAGCCTGCATGAGCAATACCAGAGGTCCAAATTATTTTTTTCTGGGTGGAAGGGAATGAGTAGTAAGAATATGACTTGGGCCACAATAAGTTTTGGTCCTCGCGCCTGAAGATGTTCATTGTATCTCCACATAACTGTTGTCGAGTTGGTTCCATAAGCTTATGAGAACGCTCATTTTACCCAGACGATGGTTGAAATGAATAGTTGGAGGGGATAATATAGCCTTCCACAAATGTTGGTTCAATGCTTATGAAGGGGAAAGCTCATCGAGCCTTTTTCTCATTAATGACAATCTCTATGGGTGTTGCATGATGATTTTTTAGCAATAAAGCTTACTTATTGCATACTTAGAAGTGTGAAGGTGGTGGGTACAACGAAGAGAAATTAAGGATGGGAGGTTTCATGAATGTGCCAACCCGACGACGTGCGAACGACATTCCATGATTTTGAAATCAACACTTGTAAGGGATAATATAACCCTCCGCAAATCTTGGTTTAATGTGTATTAATGGAAGATCTCCTCAAGCCTTTCTCTCATCAATGACAATCTATACGGTTCTTGCACAATGATCTATTAGCATTAAATCTTACTAATTGCATATTTAGAAACAATACCTTATATATATATATATATATATATATATATATATATATATATATATATATATATATATATATATATATATATATAAACAATTTTTTATTATAGACAACTGCGAAGGTGATGAAGACGGGGAAGAGAAAGAAAGGAATGGTCAGGTATAAAAAGAGGTCAGACGGGATTCAAAATAGGGTTACGGGGGATACTCATGAGAGGTGAGTGTCCGATGGTCAAATTTTATGTCTCGGAATTTTTTACTGCAAAACGTGTAAAATGGGAGAGAGCATGATGGGGCAGTTCAGTAGTCAGTTTGTATATTTGTGGAATTTCGGGAAAGTGGATAAGTATGGAATAGGGAAACGATCGTCCAGACTCATTTTTAGAATTAAGGATTGAATATTTCGTGAACGGGCCAACCCGACGATGCGCGAACGACATTCCATGATGTTTGAAATTAACACTTGGAAGGGATAATATAAGCCTCCGGAAATATTGGTTTAATGTGTATTAATGGGAGATATCCTCAAATCCTGGTTTAGCATTAAATATTTCTAATTGCATACTTAGAAACAATACCTTATATATACACAAACACATAATGTATATATATATATATACAGTATTTTTTATTATAAATAAGACTCTTTTATATATACATAAGTATGGATAGCGGTTGGACGGGCTTGAAAGTAGGGTTGCAAGCGATACAGAGGAGATGTGAGTGCTCGATGGTCAAATTATATGTCTTTACAATGTATATATATATGTGTGTGTGTGTGTGTGTGTGTGTGTGTGTTTCTAAACAAATTTTTATTATAAACAAGTGCGAAGATGACAGGGATGATATATATATATATATATAAAAACAATTTTTTTTATTATAAATAAGACTCTTTTATATATACATAAGTATGAACAGCAGTTGGAAGGGCTTGAAAGTAGGGTTGCAAGTGATACGGAGGAGAGGTGAGTGTCTGACGGTCAAATTATATGTATTTATAATATATATATATATATATATATATATATATATATATATATATAATTTTTTTTTCTAAACAATTTTTTATTATAAAAAAGTGCGAAGATGACGGGGACGGGAAAGAGCATGTAAGGAATGGCCAATTATGAAAAGCGGTTGGACGGGTTTCAAAATAGGGTTACAGGGGATTGTGAGGAGAGGCAAGAGCCCGACGGTCGAATGACATGTCTCAGAAATTTTGAATGCAAAAGGCGTAAAAGGGAAAAGTGCATGATGGGGCAGTCCAACGGACAGTTTGCATATTTGTGGAATTTCGGGTGTTGTTTGTAGGTCATGGAATAATGGAAGGGAAATATTGAGCTTGCGTGTCCGGGAACCCATAATAGAAAAAATGGCTAAATATGGAATAGGGAAACGGTCGGTCGGACTTGTTTTCGATAATATATTCAAATTTGTAATAGATATCCCATTACCTGGCAAGATCTTTTCTACATGTATATCGTGAAATTTTGGGTGTTGTTTGCAGGTCTCGGAACAATGCAAGGGAAATATTGAACCCGCATGTCTAGGAACCCAGAAGCGAAAAAGTCGATAAATATTTGTAATAGATATCCCATTACCTGGCAAGATATTTTATGCATGTTTCTGTACAAGTTGTGTTGGAATAGTTACTATGATGGTCTCCTCGAGGCATGGTGAGTTGTTAGCAATAAACCTCAATTATTGCATACTTGGAAATAAGTGCAAAGGGCGCGGACACATGAAATAGAGATTAGGAATTGGATATTTTGTGAACTCGCCAACCCAACGATCCACGAAAGAAATTCGAAGAAATGGAGAAGTATGGAAAGTGGATGGATGGGCTTCAAAATGGGGTGACAATAGTTCCTCAGGAGACGTGATGACTAGACGATCAAATTTTATGTCTCGAAACTTTTGAGTGAAAAATGTATACCATCAAAGAGGGGATGATGGTAACATTGTGTAACATGGAAGAGGGTATGATGTGAGAGTCTGGTTGTAAATTTGTATATTGCGGAAGTCAAAGTATTGTTTGCAGGTCATGGAACAATAAAAGCACAATCTAGAGCCTTCCTACCCAGAACAAAATGTGTACCTCTTCGATCGAGGAAGAGGTCAAGATAGAGGGCTATGGTTCCACCAATTCATAGAGAAAGTTCATGAAATGCCAATCTTCCCAGCCATCCATCCCCTTATTGCATTGTGTATGGTAGAACGAATTTGTTCATTCGCTACAACTAGAGTGCAAATGTGAACCCACGAGTCTGCCAACCCGTGTAGCTAGACATTTTCAGAAAAACGACTAAGTAACGAGAAAGATAAAGTACAGGGAAAAGAGAAATGAGAATTTGGTTAAGTATAGAAGACGAAAAAGAAGGGATAATATATCCACATATGTAATAGATATCCCATCTTCTGGAAAGATATTTTATGCATCGTTCTAGACAAGTTATATACTTATTGCATATACTTGAAAAGAAGTGCAAAGGTGGAGAGAAAAGAAAACAACGACTAGCGATTGGAAATTGTCTGAACCCGCCAACCCAACAATCTGCGAAAGAGATTGCAAGAAATGGCCAAGTGTGGAAAGTGGTCAGATGAGCTTCAAAATAAGCTGACAAGGGTTCCCGTGGAGACGTGAGGCCCCGACGGTCAAATTTTATGTATCAAAACTTTTGAGTGCAAACTGTGTAACACGGAAGAGGGGATGATGTAGGAGTCCGGAAGTCAATTTGTATATCGCAGAATCCAGGGGGATGTTTGCAGGTCAAGGAACACTAGAAGTGCAGTCCATCTGTCTAGGAACCCACAAGCGAAAAAGTCAGGTAAGTATGGAATTGTAGGAGGGAAAGAGATTCCAAGAAATGGAGAAATATGGAAAGCGAATGCACGGGCTTCAAAATGGGGTGACAATAGTTCCCTAGGAGATGTGAGGACCTAAAGATCAAATTGAAGGTCTCAGAATTTTTGAGTTAAAACTATGTATCACGGAAGAGGGTATGATGTGGGATTCTGGCAATAAATTTGTATATCATGGAGGTCTGGGTGTTGTTTGTAGGTCACAGAACAATGGAAGTGCAGTATAGAGCGTGCTTGCATGGGAATCCACGATCTGAAAAGTAGTTAGGCATGGAATGGGTAGCGGTAAGTCGGAGTCGCAATACAAAATAAAGACTGAAAATGTGAACCCGTGAGTCCGCCAACGCGTGCATTGACACATTTTCGAAAAAACAACTAAGTAACCAGAAAGAGAAAGTAGAGGGGAAAAAGAAATGGGAATTTGGTTAAGTATAGAAGAGAGAAAAGAAGGTCCAATATATTCAAATCTGTAATAGATATTCCATTTCCTGGCATTATCTTTTCTATATGATTATGGAGAAGTTGTATACTTATCGCATATACTTGGAAATAAGTCTGAAGGTGGTTGGCACAAAAAACAACTAGAAATTAGAAATTTCCTAAACCCGCCAACTCGACGATCCGTGAAATAGATCGAGAAATGGTCAAGTGTGGAAAGCAGTCGGAAGGGATTCAAAATAGGGTGACAAGGGCTCCCAAGGAGGCGTAAGGCCCCGATGGTAAAATTGTATATATCGGAACATTTTAGTGAAAATTGTGTAACACGAAAGAGGGGATGATGTGGGAGTCTAGAAGTAAATTTTCATATCATAGAAGCTAGAGTGTTGTCTACAGGTCAAGGAACAACGGAAGTGCAATTTACAGAAAGGGGAAGCCCTCGGTCAGAATCCCAATGTAAAATCATGAATGAAAATGTGAACGCATGAATCCACCAACCAACACAGCAAGACATTTTCGGAAAAAAAACGACTAAGTAACCAGAAAGAGAAACTACGGGGGATAAAAGAGTGAGGAAATAGAAAGGTGAATGGCAATTTTTGTAAGCAGGAATTGGTTTCAAATAAGCCCCATGTTGTACACACCGTCTATAGTAAGAGGGGGGGGGGGGTGAACAGTGTAGGGATATTTTTCCCAAAACTTCCCTCTTACACAAAACTCATTCATTAGAAATCATTTACTCATTACTTATTGTTGTTATTTATAACTAGTTAGATGTGAACATATATCAGAAACATGTATCAACAATATATCATCAACAAATCATTACCATAAGGAACACAAAGAACACAAGATGTATGTACACTTTTCTTTTTATTACGGACTACAATCCTTGGGTTTTTCAGCAACAACTGAATAGAATACAACTCTACAGGAGCAACAACTCTATAATGGAAGACTCAAGTTACACCCTCAACACCAACTGAGATGAGGCAACAATTCTCAATAGATATCAATCTGTCAATAGGTACGCAACCTGTTAAGTACCAAATACCTGAATACAAAATATCACAATAGATCCAAAGATATCTGAATACAATCACCACACAAGATATATGAAACCTTATAGAAAACCACAACTTTATTATAGAAACCCTTGAGGTAGGGCAACACCATACAATGGATCCTATTATGGAAAGGATCCTCTCCTGTTCACTTGCCTCTTCGAGGGGGCATCCTCCTATTGAGCTTCAGCTCCAAATACAATATTTCTCTTCATGTCTCATTACATTGCTTGAACCCCTTTATATAGTGCTACCATCACCTAAGAACATTCTAGAGGAGGAATCTTCTAGAAGTAGAACCTTCTAAGAAGTCCT
>JASDQU010302226.1:0-13810 GCA_032191745.1 Picea mariana | reverse complement strand
ATATCCCGCTGAGCAATCAACGAACCACCATATTTAAACTTGCATCTCACAAAAATGTTAACCAGTTCACCAAGGATAGTGGTACCGCCAAACTAGTGGCATATTCCTTGTTATAACAAAAGTTCACTGGTGTTAACGCACCATACATGGTAACAATTACAGTGGAGGATCCCAAAAGGGTAGGCCTACAGGTTTGACCCTGGGACCTCCCCCAACAACCAAGACTTAAATCACCTCCGCCAACTATTGGGCCAAACAACTGCATTGTTTATATCAACCATGGTTATTATATAAATTTTGAAATTCTCCATTGCATGCGGGGGAAGGAGAAGGGAACACGACGGTATGACCGAGCACAGTTTTCGAGGCAATTTTTTTATGAATTAATTGTAGGTTGTAGGCACAAAAATCGAGACAAAATTTCTCTTGCACCTGGGAGTGCCAGAGTCAGATTGATGCATCGAGAAAATCATTTTTGGGTAATTCGATGCCATGATTCAATGGTGTTATTTGTTTTCTGATCTGAGCAAAGTTTCTGCAACTTATTTCCAGAATGAGGTATACTTATGTATTTTTCCAAATTCTTTTGTTGAGTTTATAAAAAGGGCCACCCATGTGAGAGCAGGACCTGGAGACATAGTCCACCAAGGATGAACTCCAGTATCAAGTTTTCGTGTTCAGATTTGATTCTAATGTCTCTTCATTTTTGATATTTTCCTTCTTTAATGGGGCACTTTAATTTATGCTCATTTAATACAATTCTTTATAAGTCACTTCGAAGAAAAGATATCAGATCACCCACTCTAATTTCTTTGCTAATAAATCTCTGTTGCACAACTCTCTCTTCTAAATTTTGGAAAAGAAATAAAATAATGAATAGAGTTTTCCTTTATAAACAAAAAATTGAAATTTATGCTCAATTTTTCATTGTATACTTTGACACATTGATGATAAATGCGAACACCATTTTTTTTTCGAAAGCTACATTTTTTGGTGCACTATTTAGTGAGTAGTACACTGGTGCAGTTTGTATGTATAACACACCAATTTATTTTTGTAATAAATTTCAATGCATTAATAGTAAGCACACATTATTTTTCAAAATTTGTTTAGTCAGTGGGCTATACAATTATAAACGCACCGGTGCAGTGTGTAAGTAATAATGCACTGTAAAACAATTTAATTTGCAAAATGCAAATAAAAACATCCAAAGTTAAATTTTGTGGAGGTTTTGCTTTGCAAAAGCAATAACTAAGGATATTTTTTTGTGCTTCTTTGAATTAAACATAATGCATATTTTTATCAATACACATTGGTGAGTCTTTATATGATTAAGCTCACCGTTAAGTGATAAAATTTATTCAAAATTCTTTTTGAAGCTAGGTTGTTCTATATTTCCGAACATGACAGTTTTGGCTCAAATGCGGGAAAAAAACAATTGTAGTATAAAATGGCCAATTCTTCATATTCAAACTCAATCTATATTATTAGAAGTCTTTCAAGTTCTCTCATGTCGATTCCAGTATGTCTATATTTTATTTATAATTCATTTATCTCATTGAATTTATGTTATGTATGCAGGTGCAGTTGAATAATTTTTCATTGAAATTTGCAAGATCAAGATTCAAGATTGAGTTCAGATGCTCAAGATATTCCCGTAGTCCCAAAATTATGCAAGATTTTATCAAGAGAAAGATATTGCAAGCAAATATTTGATCAAAATGGATAACATCTTTACCCTACCAATCCTAACATGGCATATTCCAACAACCAACCTGGGTCAATGATATTACACCATGAATTGGATCTCTTTTATGTAAACAACCTCATAGGGTGTAAGAAAAACATGATTGAGGAATTGTATTTTTGGATTTTCATTGGAAGTAATGTAAATGTATTGATTAATTCAACATTTATTTTATAAAGTGGTTGGTTTTATGTTTATTATTGGGAAAAAAATGTCCATGCTCCTAATAAGTGTTTGGTATAATATTTGAACATATTAAATACATTGTGGTACTAATATTATCGATGTAATGTTCAATACTTTTACAATCAATATTTTGATGATGAGCGATATACCCACCATCTACCATTTCACCCCACTACGATGTCAAGTCATGAAATTGCTGCTAAACGAAAAACACATAGAGGATGCATACCAAGAATGTTGGAAACAACCACCTATTTAATTATCACTACGTCATGAGTCACCAATTGAACATTTATACATTAACACTAGTTCTTCACATGTTGGGGATGAAGGAAATGATCTAAAGGTTGGTATGAATAATTTATTGTGGGATACCCAAGTCAATGAGAGAATTTTGTTAGATGAATTCCAAGAAAATGAACTAGGGGATGATGTTGATGTCCTAGATACCTTTTTCGAAATCCTGAAATATGCTTCCATTACCCTTCTATTTGGTCGAGTAGAGAGGTATGCAAGGTCTACCCATCTAGGGACAAAATGTTACTTTAAAACTTCAAAGTAATGTATGGTATGCCAAACATGTGTTTATTGACACTTTTGAGGTAACTAACCATTAAGTCCCCTAATGTTTTAAGGAATATTATCACATAATGAAGGAAGAAAAGGGTTGATTTTACTCATGCTTCATGACAATGTACATTTCTATTGCTCACTAATTACAGGTTATTCAAATATATGGTACTTATGATTGAGAATGTATTTCCTGATAGCTACGCAAAGGAAAAGAAAATGATGAAAATGTTGGGTGTTGAGTACATATCATACCATGCATGTCTGAATAATTGTATTCTGTACATAAGCAAATATATGGATAAATATATATGTCCAGAATGCGGGCATGACAAGTAACATAAATAAATAAAAAGGTTAAGGTAAACGGTCCTCCTCGTAAGATATTGAGGCACATGCCTATAATTCCAAGGATTCAAAGGCTCTTTCATTGTAAACAATTAACCATGTTTCAAGGGTGGCTACCTTGAACATATAAGTGAGCTAGGAGTTATGTGAATCCCAACAAATTCAATAGCCATGAAGCATATAAAGGATACATGGTTTGATAAATTCAAGGATGAAGTACAAAGCTTACGATTAATCACAATTATGGATGGAGTTAACCTGTATTCCCTCAAAAACACCAATTAATTTGTTTGTCCATTGGTAGTGATCAATAACAATAAACCCCCCCCCCCCTCCCCCTCCATGGATTTCCATGAAGGATGTGATATCCTCAAATTATTCAAAAATAAATTATTTCAAAGTTGTTATTCTAAAAATAAATTTCCATTTTTGGAAATTCAAATTTTAGAATTTGGAAGTATGTGATTATTATTTTATGAATATTGGACAAAAGTTTGACTTGCCAATTGTCCTCTCTTGATGGACACATGTATGAGGCAATTTTTTTTAACAAATTTTATGTTGGAGAACAGATGGAATAAACATGTTAAAAATAGCTAACTATGAATCCATGAGTGGGGAACAGGGTTGAGTTAACTCGGAGTTGATTTTTACAAGTGTCAGAAGTTAAGTTCTGTCACTAGAAGCCCCTAGAAATCAGGGATTTGTAAAGCTGAGAATTTCCCAAGGAGGGAAAATAATGGAATGTATTAGGCATGAGATATATACAACATATCTGGGATGTAGGACACTGCTTAGTATGTTTGGGCATGGAATTGTTTTACTATTATGAGCATATCTGGTGTTAGGAAAACAATTTTTCTGAACTGGTTAGAGAGACAATGGCTAAGGAGTGATGCTCATTTTTCTCTTATGAAGTCATGGTCAGTCTAGGTGGTGATCAGGATAAGTAAACGTGGTTGTTTTTTATCTACGATTGGGTGGAATGTGGTTGTTCCATTTGTTTTCCCAACATTATTATTCAAATATGTGTCTTAACTATTTACTTTCATTTTTCTGAAGTGTTATAATGGTTGATATTATATATGTAGGTAATGATTTATATAGGTGTGCCTCACGACCATAATAGATTTGTTAAATTTCCTACTTTTTAATTTCATGTTAATGTTTCTGGTGGAATTTGACCTGCACTAGTTACAATATATGTGTGTAGGCTACATAATGGATCTACATAGACAAATGTGTAGGTAATAAAACTAAATAGTCAATGTACGGAGATTTTCACACATAAAAACTTACTACTTCAGAAAAGAAACACCCAAACAAAAACAATAAGATTGTATCAGAACAATAATAAGTAAACTACATAGTTTAACTTCTCTCTATATTTTATCTCTCAAACCAGTGGAGCGAAGAAAATTCCTGCAATCATTTTTGAGAATAAAAATAGATAAATTCAAAGTCCTATAAATATATGTATATATATTAAAGAAATGGCTATCTGATACAATGAATCTTAGAGATTTTCATAGTAAAATTTGATTACACAACTGATAGGTTGTTTATGTACATAGGTCCTTGTAGATTTCTTCTAGGTAAAAATATTAATACAATTGGGGTTTTTGCATACCCAATAACCTTTGTTAGCTAATTCAAAATAGAATTTAAAGAATCTACATCAACCGTCTATAACAAAGTAAGAAAATGCAAATATTTTGTTGATCTGTGGAAATGAATCTTAGGAAGAAATCATTCTACGATGGAACCTAAAGTACCTTTTCAACTCAATATGTTTTCCATTCACAGAATCACAACACACAAAATTAACTTGCAAAAGGAAATCAATATATGATTACTAAACCACCTCAACCTAATCAAAGGAACAATATAAACAAAATGAGAAAAGGACATGTACTTATCTTGGGACTGGTTCAATTATGGCCATCCCTTTTACCCTTGCAAACTAAGAATTCCATGACTTGGGAGGAGGAGTAGGATCATAACATTTTGATGGGTTCCCTTGCAAGAAAAGGGACCCATCATCAAACTCATATCCATAAGAATAAGTCAAATATAAATTTAGATCTAGATATTGTAACAAAGACCTGTTGCTTTTATCAGTCCATCATGGATTTTCTTGAGTTCTTTAAAATACAAAGGTTATCGCAAAGTTAACCTTTACAATTTTAAAAGGAATCTATACCACATCATAACAAAGAAACATTTACCAAGTCTAATATAGAGATCGAAATTACAGAGAAGAGTCTAGTACAGAGGCTAAATGTTAGAGGACAATCATCGAAACCAATTATAAAGTCTAATTCCAAAGATAACAACAAACGATTTAAAGGAGACAGAGCTACGAACATTTCCTCATAGTACACATACAAATTTATTAATTAGAGAAATCGAAATATCAAGTGAAGAAATTACAAACATAGCAATAACCCTTTAAAGGAGATAGATCTACAATTTTTTCCTCATAGAACATAGACATATCTCTTAGTTAGGGAAATTAAAATACCCAGTGAATAACTACAAAGAGAAACAATAGCATGTAAAGAAAATCATTGTATTAACACTTTCACACAAAGTAGACCGGTCTCAAATATAAGGAAGATACGAAAAACTATCAAGGTTATGGTGTAACTGTAAACACAACAAGCTTCAAGGGATACAGTCAAGTCCTGGAAACAATAAGAGAACACAATAATTATATTCAACAGGTAAATCATATTGGTTAAGGCTTGGGTTGCGACTTAGATTGGATTGACGTTTGGACATGGTTAAAGAAGAGACTGTATGCAAAGACTCAAGGGAAGACAAATACATGTGCAGATCCTGTTTCTCATACTCAGAACCTCTTGATCAATCGATCACAGAGTTGTTAATACCCTTGTTTAAACTTAAGTTGGGATCGATAAAACTTAAAGGGTTTAATTATGTATAAGCGACACACAGTGGAACTCTGGCCATGGGTTTTAAAAATTGGAAATAATACAGAAAGACATGGGTCAAGCGGTTTAAATATTAACAGAGAAAACAAATACAATACTAGATTCTTTTTCGAATGAAAACTAGTAACGCATAGAAAACCTTACCCGATTATGCAAAAATTTCGGCAAGCTGCTACATGTATTTTTTCCCCAGATCTGAGCTCTACAGATTAACAAATTGCAAGAGCCATGCCATGGAGGGAATATTAGTGAAACAAGGTAAGAGATCGAATGAATTGGGAATAATGGTGATTTGATCCCATCATTCAGAGTGTAAGGGTGAAATAGTATGCCCCCCTGACTTCCATGTGAAACCAGTGAAGTGGAGAGCCAGTATGGTTAACTTCCTGGAGTGTTAGAACCTAGAGTATAGGGTAGGTAAATCGTTTTAAGTGTATTCCATACCTTTAATGCGAGAAAGAACACCTTCAAGTCATAAATTCCGAAATGAAATTTTGTTTTGTCATCCACAATGCCATAACAAGCCACCGTACGCATTACATTGCTGGTTAATGGGACTAAGGTCTTGTTAGGGAGGGTGTCACATATTTCAGATAAGTGTTTTAACTAAATGAAACTACCTCTAACGAGTGGTTCCATGAATCATGACCTGGAGAAAGGACCTTATGCGCTCTAGTATATTATATGTCTAGGTTAAGATTTGTATAAATTTACATGGGAAGAACATGTTATGAAAAATATAATAAGCATGATACAATCCATCATGATAGCTAGGTTTATTGCTCCGAGCTTAGGAAATAATTTCAATATGGATCAATCCTTATGCATTATGGAATAGCATGAAATGATACGGGTTATGATTAGGGTTTTCCTTATAGTTTAGGAATAAAATATTATGAATAAAATCGTTATGGTACTACAAGAATAAGGTAATAATGATATGAATGGGTGTCATTATAGGAAGAGTATTAATTTCCTCTCTTAGGGTTAATAGTTTAAATACAGTTTTTAAGTTGAAAACAAAGAGTTGAGTCAAGTAATGAATGCTTTAAACATTGGTTAGAGTTATAATGTAATTGACAACAAGACTCATAGTTTCTCCCCCTCTATTTTTTTTTTGTAGCTAATGTTTGGGGTACATTACAAAGAATTAACATCTTATGTTGGCTGTTATAGTCTCAAGTAGAAGACATGTGAATATAATGGATGTCTACCTCCAACCACTAATCGATGAATTTAATAAATTATGGGAAGGGATACATGTATATGCTGTATCAAGACCGATACAAATGGAGAGGTATTTTACATTGTATGTCATATGTGCATACACCAAGCACGATTAACCAGAACTAGGATTTTTCTCTGGTAATCATGTTGATTTATTTTTTTATATTTGTAATGTTATTTGGTATACTTCATTTGGTGCAACTATATCTTTGACACTAGCATGCTTTGTGCACAATAACATCGTAGGTATTGTAACAAAAGGGTATCATGGATATAATTGTTGTGGACCTTCTGTAAAGGATAGGTGGGAAAACTACCTATGAAAGTCAGTGTATGATTGTTCGAGCATATTCCTCCTAAAAGAACACCCTTATAGAAGATTTGCATCTTCTTTCAATGGTAAACCATATAGAACTTGGAAACCTAAAACAATGACACCAACAAATTGGATTAGGGAATATGCCATAGAGAAGGAGAAGGAAATGGAATAATTGTTTGATTCAAATGGGGAACCTATGTTCAATGATCCTGAATTTTTTGACACATATGTTGAGAAAATTCCAATTTCGATGAAAAGGAAATTTGTATTTTATGAGCTTCCATATTGGGAGAATATTAATATTGACCACATATTAGATCCCATGGATACATTAAAAAATGTTTCATCTTCATTGTGAAGACACATATCATCTAATAAAAGTGACACATTGGTTGTTAGGAGAGACCTTATTGCTTCAAATACTAAAAAAAGACATTGGCTAAGAAAATAAACTAGAGAAGAGGTTGTTCCCTCTTGGTATTTTAAAGAAGGTGATGTCCCATGGATTTTGAAGAAATATGATATTTCTATGATGAAGAAAATTATATTGGGTGTAAAGGAACCTTCTTTGTATGGGTCGACTCCACGACTCTACTTCACTATAGAAGGGAATTTTTAGGGTTTTAAATCACATGACCATATGAACCTTCTAAGGGTATGTATGTTGGATACATTATTCTTCTTCTATACTGACCTCGGTAAAAATATTCTATGCACTCATAGTTTTATGAAACTTAATGATGTGCATGTCTATTTTGTAGTTTCATTATCATTTTCGTGTGCATGGTTGTGTGAACCATGACTTCCCCCAAGACCTATAACATGCCATATAAAAATTATTGACATTTGTACGTTGGATCACATCAAGGGAGATTCATATGGATATCATTCCATGATGGCGTCAAGAGATAGTTGAGATTGTTTGTATGCTTGAGAAGGAACTTTGCACAAGTTTTATGGACTTGTAAGTCCATATTCCAATTCACCTACTGGATGAGATTGAATTAGCTAGGGTGATCTCATGTCGTTGGATGTTATTCTTAGAGAGGTAAATGAAAAAATTGAAGGTTTTTTTCATCAAATGGAAAAAATAGAGGAACCTATGGTAAAGGGGTACATAGCATACCAGTCGTTATATTATTCTAGTGAGTACATCAAGAAAATTGATGACACAATAGGGGTAGTCGTTTGGGATGACCATAAAGATGAGGAAAAAAGGGAAGGAGAGCTACTCCAAATGAATGGAAAAATCCACTTGATAAAGAATAAGTTAGTTATATTTTGTCAATTTAGTACATAGTAATTGCTAACATTAAAGTTTATATTATACATTTCATCACATGCTATTCATTTTGAATTCTTGTATACATTAATGAATTTAGAAATTGATGCCATGAATAAATTAGTTCTTAAGTTGATAATATATATTTGATCTCATGCTATTTGTTTTGAATTTTTGTACACATCAACAAATTTAGAAATTGATTTCATCAATAAATTTACAATGCAGAAGCAATACAACCATGGGTTGTGTTGTAAAAAAAGAATAGAAGGAGAACATTCATATGGTTGAATGGTAGAATGATGATTTATCCTATTCATTTAAAAGTAAATATGCCAAAAAATATGTCCCAACAGTTGAATTGATAACCATATACAAGAGAAATATGTCATGTCTAGTTGTAACCCGTGTAGAGAAGTTCTAGATGCACTAAACATAGGGATTGGGTGCAACAATTTTTTAATAACCTCTCTAATTACCATGTTCTATTTATAATATTTCACATTTCAATTGTAACATGTATTGTGTTTTTATTAATGCTTCGGTTATTAGACATATGGCACTATCCTTTGTTCACATTTTTACAGTTGCATTTGCTCCCATCTATGTGGGAATATGGACATCATTTTCGCACTGCACATGATGACGATGGTCACATCACACAAGATTATGGAGTGGAGGTTGAGTTCGACCAATCTAATCATGATATCCACCATGATCAAAACCTAATAGAAGGGAAGTTAGGTTACACTGTAAAGATACAAGAGATCATGCAAGTGGACTTCTCGTCATTTCGATGTATTATTTTTGTTGTAAGTGGTGGTATACCTTTGACCAGATAAATTTAAGGGAAGATCATGATAGTGGGCTAATATGTATTAACTCTACAAAATATGGGTTGAAAGTAAGGAGCCTTACGTTTTCCCAAACATTGCAACCGAGTGTTATTTTACCCAGATGTGTTGGATGGGGATTGGTAGTTCATACTAATACATGATAGAAGATCTAAACATATTTTAGAGAACAAAAAAATTACAATTCCAAGCGAGGAAGATAATCAGGGTGATGGCAGCAAAGACTGATTTGTAAATGATTTGTTTGTTCATTTATATTGTGGATTTCTGATTTTATTATGGGTATATATAATGACCAATTATGTTTTTATTTCCCTTAATTTTATAATTATGTTGGATATGAGAAGCTAACAACCATTTACAACAACCATATTGAAAATGCATTAAATAATACAAGCACAAGATATGGTTTTGATGTATTTTATTCTTTATTATACAAAATTTATGTCGTATTGTATTAACATATGTTTATGTTAACCTTTGAATTACTAAGCATTAATTGAGATATCATAAAGATGGTGACGCACGATAGTAAATGTTTATTTTAAATTATATTTTATTTAGCAAAAAAATGAATATATTAAAAAATATTCAAACCTCAAATATTTTATTGTTTAAGAAAATAAAAATTCAAATAAATATATAATTACTTTGATGGAACTTCTAAGGATAATTCCAACAAAATTACTTTATGAAACATCCATGAGTTCTGGAATCACACTTGTAGTGTTAGAATTACCAACTTTGATGTAACTTCTAAGGATAATTCCAACAAAATTATTTTGCGCAACATCTATGAGTTCTGGAATCACACTTGTAGTGTTTGAATTATCAACTTTGATGGAATTCCCAACCTTAAATAATGCAACTATCATGACCTTCACCTATTCCACTCCATCATTTACTTTAATAATAATACAAATTTATGTCAATTTATGCTATATCAACTGGTTAAGGTGTGAGTTTTTTTTCTCTAGGTGACCCGAGTTCAATACCCTTATGGTGTGTTTACTCGAGAGGAGACACCCAAAAATACAACCATGTTAAGGGTTGGTGTGGCCCGGGTCGGGTGCGATCCCCATGTGATTTTGATAGGTTAGATGCCCTTGGGTTTTCGTTTCTTAGCCGGTTGAAATGATGGCCCTGCAAGTGACGAGCATTTCGAACAAATAAAAAAATAATGATATAAAATTATATTAATCATTATTTTTACATTCTCCTTGAAATAAGTGTCAATATAGGAAGGACATGGAAATTCTAAAAGAGTCTTTTTATAGAGCCTAGTCAAAATTAAGAAAAAATTTAATGATCCATACTTATATAAAAGTATAGAAACCTTTGTCATTTTTAGTAATTATAAAATGCCGGGTGATATTCTTTTTTAACAGAAGATTCATAAAGTTTGTGTTACAGTAGAAAATTGTGAAACCATTTCATACAAAGTGTATAAATAAAAATGTATTATTATTCTCTATATTTAGTATTTTAAATTTAATTGAATAAATTTCATATATTTTAATAGTTGGATAATCTAAATTAATAAAAATTTTGGAAAAAAAAAATATTAATATAATAGAATAATTGTGTAGCTTTGTCTTGAAATATTTGAATAATACAAATTTTAAAAATAACATCATTATTATTTTTAGTGAATAATTATGTTATAATTTTATATTATTATATATATAAAATACATAAATATTCAAATCACAATAATTTCAATCATATTTAAGTATTCTTGTTTCTAAACACGTTTAACCAACATATTGTATCTTGTTGGATAAAAAAACAATTCACCTTGAAGAATCGTTAAACATTATATGGAATTAATGGTTATAATTTTTTTCAATTATAATCCAAATTAAATGATTTCATAAAAGTAATGTTAAATGTTATATGGAAACTGTAAATTTAAATGAGTGATACATCTCAAATTTAACTTAAAAATAGAAAAATCATTAACAATGTTCATCATTAGCATATCCATGACACATTTTATGAATCAAACAAAAACAACCATAAGATTATTTGGAAAACATAATATACATGAGCAATATACATATGAATATACATGTAAAACATACATCTCAACAAGATATACAATAAACATATCATATATACATCTCAAGTCAAATATAAAATAATCAATATACATTTCAAATTCATTTTCCGGAGAATCCACAATTAGTGTCATTTTGTCATCGACGTTTCGAATCCAGATCGGGATTCATCATCAGGACTAATCGTCAATTTAGAGAGCTGGATGATCTTCGTTATTAATAGTGTATATGCAGGACAGTTAATAGGATAACTAGGTCGGCTAACTGTAACCCTAAATTGGAGCTAATTAAAACAAATTAATTATTCATAAGTTTTAAACGTAAGTTTGAATAGTGAGTAATATAAATGATTAAGGTTTATTAATAAATATAAATAATTTAAATTCTTAGGGTTTAGAAGGAGTTTAATTATATTAATGTACTAATAGTATTTTGTTTTATATATTAATTTTTATTAGAGCTTAGAGAATTAATAAATCGAGATGATTTCTAAGGTTTTGTTTAAAGGTTTTTAGGTTTTTTAGAATTGGTAGTTTATCTTGATTAGTGATAATTTACTAATATACCATGAGTGATTGTCTCTAAATAGGTATAACGATCTAGGGTTTTATAGTGTTTTTATTTAAAACCTAAATCTTTGATGGTTTCTAAACACGTTTAACCAACATATTGTATCTTGTTGGATAAAAAAACAATTCACCTTGAAGAATCGTTAAACATTATATGGAATTAATGGTTATAATTTTTTTCAATCATAATCCAAATTAAATGATTTCATAAAAGTAATGTTAAATGTTATATGGAAACTGCAAATTTAAATGAGTGATACATCTCAAATTTAACTTAAAAATAGAAAAATCATTAACAATGTTCATCATTAGCATATCCATGACACATTTTATGAATCAAACAAAAACAACCATAAGATTATTTGGAAAACATAATATACATGAGAAATATACATATGAATATACATGTCAAACATACATCTCAACAAGATATACAATAAACATATCATATATACATCTCATGTCAAATATAAAATAATCAATATACATTTCAAATTCATTTGCCGGAGAATCCACAGTTGGTGTCATTTTGTCATCGACGTTTCGAATCCAGATCGAGATTCATCATCAGGACTAATCGTCAATTTAGAGAGCTCAATTTAGAGAATCCACAGTTGGTGTCATTTTGTCATCGACGTTTCGAATCCAGATCGGGATTCATCGTCAGGACTAATCGTCAATTTAGAGAGTTGGTTGATCTTCGTTATTAATAGTGTATATGCAGGACAGTTAATAGGATAACTAGGTCGGCTAACTGTAACCCTAAATTGGAGCTAATTAAAACAAATTAATTATTAATAAGTTTTAAATGTAAGTTTGAATAGTGAGTAATATAAATGATTAAGGTTTATTAATAAATATAAATAATTTAAATTCTTAGGGTTTAGAAGGAGTTTAATTATATTAATGTACTAATAGTATTTTGTTTTATATATTAATTTTTATTAGAGCTTAGAGAATTAATAAATCGAGATGATTTCTAAGGTTTTGTTTAAAGGTTTTTAGGTTTTTTAGAATTGGTAGTTTATCTTGATTAGTGATAATTTACTAATATACCATGAGTGATTGTCTCTAAATAGGTATAACGATCTAGGGTTTTGTAGTGTTTTTATTTAAAACCTAAATCTTTGATGGTTTGTTTTTTAATCAACCTTCTTCAGCGTCCAAGGAGAGTTCTTTGAACAAACAAGTGGAGTAGCCATGGGATCCCCCTTATCCCCAATCGTAGCAAACCTCTACATGGAGAAGTTTGAGAAAATTGCCCTTGAAACATACCCCCTTAAACCATCTAGATGGAAAAGGTATGTTGATGACACCAATGTCAAGTGGCGTCATGGCAAAGAAGAGCTAGACAGATTCTTTGAACACCTCAATGGCATTTCTGAGAACGTAAAATTCACCATGGAACTAGAAGAAAACAATAGCATACCCTTCCTAGACGTGCTTTTGATTAGAAAACAAGATGGTACATTGGGACACAAGGTCTTCAGGAAGAAAACACACACGGACAACTACCTTCATGCAGACTCCCACCACCATCCCTCTCAGAAAATGGGAGTTCTCAACACCATGGCCACAAGGGCAGCAAGAATTTCCGACAAGGAGCATCTAGAGGAGGAAATAAACCACTTAACCAAGGTCTTTAAGAACATTGGATATAGAGAAATAGACATCAAAAAGGAAATGAACAA
>JASDQU010302221.1:0-13817 GCA_032191745.1 Picea mariana | reverse complement strand
CCTTAACATGGTTGGATTTTTTGTCCCTCGCAGGTTTCGAACCGGTGACTTTAACATCACAGAGTGGCTTAACAACACACTCCGTCACCAACTGTCCTACACCTCGGGGACAAAAAAAGTATGGAACTATAACTTAATTAAGGACGCATAATTAAATGAAAAATTTTAATTTAAAAAATAAATAAATGGTGTACAACATTTTTAACATTGGGTGGAGCATGGAAATATGATTAAAAACACCATTGAATTAAAAAAAATAGAAAAGTTTGAAAATAGATGAAAAAGAATAGAAAAAAAATTAAACAATTTGAAAATAAATGAAAAAACAAGCATTTAAAAAAAAAAGTGGAAACCTTATGTATCATAAAATTTAAAATATCAAAAAACCACCTAAAAAGGGAGGGGGGTGCTACCGGTAGAACCCTTTTTAAAAACGGGGTAAAAAACTTGACCCCCCCAAAAACGAGAATTCTGTAGAGTTCTCGTTGAGTTGGTAACTATGTTTTACCTACTTGGTTGAATTTATGCATGATTTACTATACCAGACACTCTGCTTGCTTAACCCTCTCGATCTATCAATCAAACCAAATCATTGCAATAACTTAGGTACCCTAGCTTTTCCCTATAGCCATCTAGTGCAAACTTTAGGGATAACATGACCCACCCACACCACTACCAGGCATATGTCTCAAAAGACCCAAGATGCACTACTAACCACATTTATAGCACTCTCTAGTAACCATTTTTTTGTGGACCCACATCTCTATGGCTACCACTTGAGGAGTAGAGCTACAAGAGTCTCCTATTTGGAAACAATATGTGATGAGTTGCAACACAAGATAAATTACAGCCACTCCTATGCTCAACAAAATATTGATGTCATCTGTGATAAGCTTACCAACATGGAGTCACTTAATGACCAAATGTCCAAAGTCATGGCAATTGATAATTAGATCCTCACTTCACAATCCTTGGATTACCAATGGTTAGACAAGCCTACCCAAAAGTAAGGGGTTGAATCATCCATTTCCATTGGGCATCACTCCACCCCACGTGTTAGCGATCAGATGGCTCACATGTGGCACAAAATTCCTAAAGTTGATATCAACAAATTCGATGGGTCCAACGTCATAGGATGTGTCACTTAAATGGAACATTACTTTTCCCTACATGGCATCACAGAGGACTTGATGAAACTTTGCATGGGTGTTTTGTATTTGGATCATGAATGTTAGTAATGGTGGAAATGGCATAAGAAATCCCATGGGGGTTATATTGCTTGGAAACAACTTGTCTCGGATCATTATCTAGGATGACTAACCGAGATTAAACAATCTAGCACAATCAAAGATTTCATCTCCACTTTTGAGCAGCTAGCCATTCACATCAACAACATGTTTGATACTTTTTCCACGTAATGCTTTATCAATGGTTTGAAAGAAAATATACATGCACAAGTATTAATGGCTCATCCTACTACTTGGATGGAAGCCTCTCAAAGATCTTAGGAATCCCAACAAGTGGTGAATGCTCAAATAAAAAAGACCTCATTTATTCCCTGTTCCCATCCCACTATTTCAGCCCCCACCAATCCCTCACATTCCTCTCCACCTATCAAGATCCACAAGTTAACTCGAGTCGAAATTGCATAACATCAACTAAAAGGTCTCTACTACAACTGTGATGAGAAATATTTCCCTGGGTATAAATATAAGGAGAAAAAATTATTTATCGCCATTTTGGAGGACATTTCTGATGATAAATTTGAAGCTATACTCCCAAAGGAACTTCATTCATTTGTTGAAGATAATGCACCATCTAATCTACAAGATGTTGAACCATAGATCTCCCTACATGCCTTGACTAGTATTTATGATCCCTAAACCCTTGAATTGACTGGATACATCAAATATCACCAAGTCATTATCTTAATTAACAACGATATCACCTATAACTTCATTCATCGACATGTATCCTAAGAAACCCACTGCAACATCCATGTTGTGAAGAACTTCCAAATCATGATTGGTAATAAAGGTTCTATGAAATGTGATGGTCATTGTGAAAATGTGAGGCTTCAAATGGGTGATTATTCCTTGAAAACCCACATTTTGATATTGAAATGGGTAGTTGTGACATTGTCTTGGGTGTTGAATGGTTACAAGAATTAGTCCCCATCATCATGGATTTTTGTGAGTTATACATGAGTTTTTAGTAGGAGGGGAATAACTACACTTTTAAAGGAATTACAGTTGGCTCTCATGAGATCATCATCTCCCACCATATGGAAAAGCTTCTCAAATAGGGGCATTCTAGCATCGTGGCTCAATTTTGTGCCATTCAATCCTTTGAGACACCTTCTCAACCCATTCATTCTAACATGCAATTACTCTTGGTCAAACACCAATCAATCTTTGAATCTCCCCAAGGACTATCACTCTCTTGAGGTGAGCATGATCATGCTATTATTCTCATACCAAGTATCCTCCTACCCAATGTATTCGTGTATCACCATCCGTTTCCCCCAAAAAATAAATAGAAAAGATAGTTCAAGAATTACTAGTCATTGATGCCATTTTCCCTAGTACCATCCCTTATTCATCATCAATCATTAATGTCCTCAAGGAAGTAGGCACTTGGCACATGTGTCATGACTTTTGAGCTCTAAACAATCTGACAATCAAGGATAAATTTATCATTCCAATCATTGATGACTTTTGGAAGGAACTCTGGTATGCCACACTTCATTGTGATGGATCATGACCCCACCTTTACTAGCAATTTATGGCAATAATTGTTTTGGCTCCTAGGCACTCAATTGAATCTCATCACTGCATATCACCCCAAAATTGATGGTCAAAATGAAGTTGTCAATGAGTGTTTGGAAGTGTATTTGATGTGCTTTACTTAAAAGAGGAAATATCAATGGGTCCAATGGATACCTCTATCCAAATGGTGGTATTATACAACTTATCATAGTGCCACTTGTAATATCCCTAGGCCGAACCCAATTGTAAATGTAGATACAAATGTAATTAAGGTGGTGAGTTGTTTGAGATCATTTTTGTATGCACCTTTCATGGCATAGTGCGCACATGTACTGCGCAGTAAAATGAGGAAGTGTGCACATTCTAGGATACCACGTGCAACAACTTAACTGCGAGCGATTTTGAGGCCAGGGAGCCTTTGTGTATATGTTGTGTTTTATAGGCTGGTGAGCCAGTTTTGTGATTATTGGGCCAGAGAGCCTAAATGTTAAAGGCCAGTGCGCCTACTTTTGTATATGTCTCAACATTAATATAAAATACATTGCTGCGCGCTGACCGACCATGATAAAAGAGTATGGGGGACTAAAATCCACTAGTTAGGGAAAGGGAGGGGCTAAAAGTTAAGGAAACAGGCTAAGCTAGGGAGATTAAGCCAAAAATGAATATTATATTAATATTTCTTAAATCGTAAAGTATGGATAATTATTTTATCCTAAGTTCTAAAGATGGGGACAAGTGGGCCAAAGTAGCTCCCAACATGAAAAGTGTCAAGTTAGGGACGTGCATACATATAGTTTGGACTTAGTTCATTTCCCATCATTCTTTCCATCATTCCTTCCATCATTTAGCCATTCCATGATTATTCACACACTCCTTGGGTTATCTTTTGTACCTTCATGTCACTGTACCTGAACTTGTATCTAGAGCCATACTTGTTTGTGTAATTGGTTAGCTTGGGAGATGGAATGAAGAAGTGGGTTGTCAAGCCCGTGGGATATTGAAGAGGCAGGTTGTCAGGCCCGTGATCAATTCCTCTCTAGGTGAGAGAATTGTTGGGAATTGATTTCCTGAATGTGCCAAACTACAACTACAGGGATATGAGACTTCCTGTCCGACCTGTTGCTGAAGCCAGGAAAGGAAGTGGGGCAGCCAAAGGAATTTTGAGCAGAGAAGGGGCACACTTCGTGGGGTGGAACATGCATGTGGGGAATGAGGGACTATAGGCTGTTAGTTTGAGTTGGCACCCGTGACAGATTCTTTCATGTTGTCTATGAGCCACTAGCTTGGTTAGGAATCCCTTTACCTGGGTGGAGTTTAGTCCCAGCTTGGGGGTGACCCACTGCTGAGAGTGATGAGCAGTGTGGTCTAAGGCTGGGAGGTTCGTGGAAAGTATACACGCAGTTGTTGATATTCTTACCAAGATAAGTGTCAATTGTGTGATAAATTTACATCCTGCATTATTATTTATGTGTTTATTTTTATGGGTTTATCTTATGTATGGTTATAACTATCTATATATTTATGGGTATTTCCTGTATATGCTACATGTATATGTTTACTGTTATTTCAGTGTGAATCTGTGCATTTATAGATGTATTTGTCTGTTTACGTTATATATATGTATTTCCACAAGAGTTCTATGTGTATATACTTTAATTGCATACAGTTCAAAAAATTTATGTGGCATAGCTCAGTTGGATGCTGGGTATGTTACAATATGTTCCGTAGAGACATCAAAAGCGTTCTCTCATGTAGCGTGGCCCGACATGGGTGGTCGGGGACGTTACAATATGGTATCAGAGCTTCAGTTTTCAACACCGAGCCTGGATGGGCCGAGCAAGTGAGTGAAGCAAAATTTTACAGAGAATTTATTTCGAAGTGGCCAAATTTCGAGTTGCAGAGCCTCCATGGTAAAAAGTAACAACAATTGTGAGGAACTAGGAAAAAGCCCCAATTTCTGTTGTTAAATTCATGGTAAAATCGAGAAATTTGACCAATTGGTGAGATATTATAGATTTAATATCTGTTACAACAAATTCCGACGTAGAATTGGTCGAATTTGAAGTTCCATTGAAGCCATGACAGTCAGAGCGAGATTAATAAATAAAATTCTCAATTCATGAATTGATTTTGGGGAAATTCATTCCAGAAATGTCAACCCACAATGATTTGTTGTTATAGAGGTTGAACCGGTTTTATCGGGGTGAAATTGGACAAATTTCATAGTTGAAGAATGTCTACGATAGGAATGGAAGCAAAAGCCCCAATTTCTACAGTGGGATTCACTAGGAATCGATGTGCATAAAAATGAAGGTGCGCAGGTGGGGGCACTAAAAATGCATGTTGAGCAGTAAAAAGATTGTGATATGTAAAAATTGGGCACCGTGTGGAAAAATGTTGGTGTGCGGTTGTGCACACTAAATTTTGGTACCGCGTAGAAAAGTGTTGGTGTGCGGGTGTGCGCACTAGATTTTGGCACCGCGTGGAAAAATGTTGGTGTGCGGGTGTGCGCACTAAGTTTTGGTACCGCATAGAAAAATCTTGGTGTGCGGGTGCACGCGCTAAATTTATCATTGCGGAGTGCGGATTGAGTGACACATGCATAATAAGGTGCACTCTGTGAACACACATAATAATGCCATGCATGGTGTGTGCATTAATGGCAGAGCGCAAATGAGTTTGGTCGGTGCACGCCCAATATGAGTATAAATTGTCACGCGATAGTTTAGTTAATGGTGTGTGTAGAGTATTGGTGCACGGTGGGGGCGTACTAAAATCTGGCATGGTGTAGTGCATAGAGCGAAATGCACTCAAAATATCATCCCGCGATACAAAAATTTCATGCAACAGGTATTAATACAGAAACCAAAACTACGCTCAGTGGATATTCGTGCACGACGCAAAAGTAGTGCACGCTAGTTATTGGTGTGATAGAGAAGTGATGCACAGTGGTTATAGGTGCATGGAGCATGATTTACCTTGTGGTGTTGCTGTGCATGCTATATAAGGGTGTACAGGTTGAGATTTGTGAGCGTGAATTCATTTGGAGGGTGAACAACAACAGAAAACCAATGATTTTATGCGACATTTTATATCATTTGAACGTCATATTTTGAGCATTTTTAGCTACTAGAAAACCAAAAGAATAGAATGTACCAAGGTACACTCTGTCTCTTCAGATCAAATAAAATAGCTCAGAGAGATCTTTCTAATGGTGTATACCGTTCGTCAAACAGAGGTTTTATGAGAAAGTTACAACACAAACAGTGGAGGGTAAATTTTAAGACCCAACTAACTTCAAAGAACCATAACTCTCTTCTCCAGAATCAGATTGAGGTGCGAGAGCAGTAAATGGAAATCTATTGAACCATAGAAGACATTACCAAAGATGAATTAAATTTCTAGGCATGTTAAAGATGTTTTATATGGCAAAGAAGGTACTTGTAGCATTTCAGACCAAAAACATGAATTGGCCTAGAACTTCAGCAAGCTGTAACTAGTAGCTAAGAACCCAGAAAAAGGTGAAACTTGGATAGAGTGTCCATAATATGTATATGAAGAAACCCAATCGATATTATACTAAAAAATCAATGGATTAGGTGCTAAATTGCATAATTACAGCGCATAGTTGCGCCAAGTTGAAATGTGAACAGAAAAAAAATTAATGAGCAATTTTCAAATAACCATAACTTTATGCTCAAGACTTGAAATTGAGCATGGGATTAGGAGTTGGAAAGGTATTGGATAGTGGAATCTAAATATCCACCCAAAAAATTGATCCGGGCATTCAATTTTTCAGGAAATCAGAAGAAAGAGTTCTGATATATTATGGAACCATAATGGTTCATATTTTCATGAGATTGTTGAAACAGTTAGCCTAACAAAGTTTTGTTGGTTGCACATTTTGCAGAGTCAACAACAACTAGATCAGATCAGAATCAGCATAGAGTCTAGAGTAATGGAAGAGGCACAGGGGACATACAACCAGGAATATGAGATCAGAGGGATGGATGTCCATTTGGGCATTGAAGGAACAAACTCCAATGGACATGGAGAAGGAAGGGATGAAAACATGAATATGGTAGAGACCATTAAAATTTTGCAGAAGGATGTCCAAAGCCATAAAGCTGAAAATGAAAGTCTTATGAGAGCTAAGGAGCAGCAGGATGAATTCAACATGAAGTTAATTCAAAGCTTGAACATAATAGAAAATAAATTGGATAAGGAGAGTGGCTCAAGCAAATCAGGAAGTCGCAAGTCTCCTGATGAGAAAAGAAGAACAAGAAGTGTTAGTAGACATCACCACCACTCCTCGAGGCATTCCAATAAGAGAGAACACAACAACTCAATTCCATCCCCTTTCAGGAAGCATAAGAGTTATGGGGTGGATGAGTTGCAAGGAGAAATGAACAAAATCAAACCTCCTACATTTGATGATGAGCACAAGAAGGATGAGGATGCAGAAACATGGTTGTTGGGCATGAGAAAGTATTTTCAATTGCATAACTATTCTTCTCATGTAGAAGGTAGAATTTCCATCTATCAACTCAAGGGAAAGGCATCCATGTGGTGGGATCAGCTTATGCAGGTGCAACACATTAAAGAGAAAAATGTTACTTGGAGGGAATTCAAGAAGTATTTTGAAAAGATATACTTGACTAAAAGATACAGTGACAAGAAAATGAAAGAGTTACTTGAACTCAAGCTTGGGAGTATGACCATAGATGAATATGAGAGAAGGTTTTTAGAACTGCTGAAGTATGTCTCTTTCATCAAGGATGAGACAATTAAGATTCAAAGGTATTTGAGTGGATTTCCATCATTCATCAGTGACAAAATACAATATGATGATCCCAAGACATTGGAGGAGACCATAAGGTGAGCTAAATGCCTTTATGATCAACAAAAATCAATGCCAAAATTTCAAAAATCTTGGGAAGACAAAAAGAAATTCAAGGTGGATCAGAGGAAGAAGGGATCTAAGCCACCATTCTTCAGAAATAATACTCAAGGACAACCAACTTCTAGAGAACCCATAACAATTGAGGTAGGAGGTCAAAGGCCAAGGCAACCACCCATATAATGTTGGGGTTGTAAAGGAGATCATATGTTTATAGATTGCCCTCACAGAGGTGAAAAAGTGAGGGCTGTTCACATTGTACAACAAGATGAAACAGTGGAGGACATGGGAATAAATGTACCAAGGATTTATGTAGCCCTGGACAACAAGCAAGCAGAGTATCAATAATATATTATTGAAGTGGAAGGTATGATCAACAACCAAACCATTGCTATTTTAATTGATTCAAGAGCTAATCATAGTTATATAGATCCTAAGATGGTGGAAAGTTTGCATTTTCCAAGAAGCAAGCATGGAAAATCTTGGTTGGTGCAGTTGAATACCAGAGCCAAAAGAAAATTTAATGAGATGGTTAAGTCATGTCTTATGGACATGAATGGATTGAACACCGGGGCATATTTGAACATCTTGCCTTTAGGTTCCTATGAATGTCTAATTGGGATGGATTGGTTAGACCAACATCATGCTATCCTAGACTATCATAACAAGGCATTTACTTGCTTGGATGAGGAAGGGAACCTAAGGAGAGTCCAGGGAATTCCCGGGGTAGTAACCATCAGAGAAATTTCAGCATTGCAGTTGAAGAAATGTTACAGAAAAGGGTGTCAAATCTTTGCAGCTCATATGGAAGAGACACCTAAATATAAGGTGCCAAATTTGGAAGATTATGTAGTCCTAGAAGATTTTGAAGATGTGTTCAAGGAGTTACCAGGACTACCCTCAAAGAGAGATATTGATTTCTCTATAAATTTAATGCCTGGAGCATCTCCAATGCCAAAGAGTCCTTATAGAACGAGTACACTAGAGTTGAAGGAGTTGCAAATGCAACTTGAAGAACTTCTGAAGAAGGGGTATATATGCCCAAGTGTGTCACCTTGGGGTTCCCCAGTCTTGTTCATGAAGAAAAAATATGGGAAATTAAGATTGTGCATTGATTTCAGACAGTTGAATAAAGTGTCTATTAAGAACAAGTATCCTCTACCAAGGATTGATGATCTCTTTGATCAATTGAAGGATGCAAAGATATTTTCAAAGATAGATCTCAGGTCAGGATACCATCAGGTAAGGATTAAATAGGAAGATATCAGCAAGACCACCTTCAGGACAAGGTATGTTCATTATGAGTTTACAGTGGTGCCATTTGGGTTGTCAAATGCACCAACTATTTTCATGTTCTTAATCAATGGTGTTTTTCGAGAATATTTAGACAAGTTTGTCATTGTCTTTTTGGATGACATCCTCATATATTCCAAGTCAGAAGAAGAGCATGAGCATCATTTTAGGATGGTTTTGCAATTATTAAGGGAGAATTAGTTGTATGCCAAATTGATCAAGTGCTCATTTTATCAGAAGCAAATTCATTATTTGGGACTTATCATTTCAAAAATTGGAATAACAGTGGATCCTGAGAAGATAGAAGCCATTAGAGAATGGTCAACACCAAAGAATGTGTCAGAGGTCATATCATTCATGGGCCTTGCAGGCTACTATAGGAGATTTATTGAAGGATTCTCAAAGATTGCACAACCAATCACTTCCTTGCAAAGAAAGGGTGTGACGTTTCAGTGGACATTGGATTGTGAAAAGAGTTTCCAACACTTGAAACAATTATTAAAAAGTGCTCCAATATTAAGGATTGCAGACCCAAATGAAGACTTAATTGTATGCACAGATGCATGTAAAGAAGGACTTGGTGGAGTCCTCAATCAAAATAGGTTTGTTATATGTTTTGAATCAAGAAAGTTGAAGGAGAATGAAAGACACTATGCCACTCATGATTTGGAGTTGGCAGCCATAGTGCATGCCTTGAGGAAATGGAGATACTACCTCATGGGGAAAAGGTTTGAATTGAGGATAGACCACAATGGTCTGAAATATTTATTTGATAAACCAACTCTAAATGTTAGGCAAAGCAGATGGTTAGAATTTCTAAGTGAATATGACTTTGATATAAAGCATATCAAGGGGAAAGAGAAAAAAGTGGTTGATGCACTCAACATAGGAGTGCATGAATTGCATGCTATAGCCATTAGCATGTATCAATCAGATTTGAAAGACATAATTATAAAGGCTGCCAAATCAGATTTGAAATACAAGGAATTAGTGGAAAAATTATAGCAAGGTAATTTGCAACAAAAAATTGAAGAATACAAGCTAGATAATGATGAAATTCTCATGTATAGGGGCATAATTTATGTACCAAATTCCCAGGAATTGAAAAATCTGATATTGGGATAAATGCATAATGTACCTTATGTTGGGCACACAGGTTATCAAAAAACTATGGCAGTTGTCAAGAGTCAATATTATTGGCCAGGAATGAAGAAAGAGGTTGTTGATTTTATTTCCAAATGTTTGGAATGTCAAAAGGTAAAGGTTGAGCATAAACACCCAGCTAATTTGCTACAACCATTACCCATTTCTGAGTGGAAATGGGAAGTTGTGATAATGGATTTCATCACCAAATTGCCCATAACAAACAAGAAACATGATTCTATCATGGTAGTGGTGGATAAACTTACTAAAGCTGCCCATTTTATTCTAGTTAAGCTCACTCACAAGGAAGCCAACATTGTTGATGTGTATATGAGAGAAATTTCTCGATTACATGGCATACCGAAGACAATTGTGTTTGACAGAGATCCAAAATTTACCTCAAAATTTTGGAAGGGATTATTTAATGGATTTGGAACAAATTTGAATTTTAGTACAACTTATCATCCAAAATCAGATGGACAAATAGAGAGGGTGAATCAAGTGATTGAGGATACATTGAAGATGTATGTGATGGATAAACTATCAAAGTGGGAATACTACCTACACTTGGTAGAGTTTGCTTATAACAATGGGTACCAAGAATCTCTAAATATGAGCACATTTGAGGAACTTTATGGTAGAAAGTGCAACACGCCAGTAAGCTGGGATAACCCAACAGATAGAGCAGTGCTTGGGCCAGATTTACTCAGGGAAATAGAGGAGCAAATGATAAAAATAAAAATAAATTTAAAGGATGCCCAAGATAAGAAGAAAATCTATGCTGATAAGGGCATAACTCACAGGGAATTTAAAGTTGGGGACCATGTATTCTTGAAAGTGAAAGCCAACAGAAGTTCCCTGAAGTTGGGAAATTGCTCAAAGTTGGCAACTTGCTATTGTGGGCCATTTGAAATCCTAGAAAGGATTGGTCCAGTGGATTATATGATTGCATTTCCTGCATCTATGTTTGTTCGTAATGTATTCCATGTATCATTACTCAAGAAATATATACCTGATGCTAATCATGTTATTGATTGGATTGTGATTCAGGTGGAGCAAGAAGGCGCTTTTCAAGTGCATCTGGAATGCATTTTGGACCAAAAAATCAAACAGCTCCGAAATTGAGCCATAGGGCTTGTAAAGGTCCAATGGACCTAGTACAGTCCTCAGGAAATTACTTGGGAGAATGATGATGAAATGTAGGCAAAATACCCGTATATTTTAGAGGATTTTTGAAATTTTATTGTATATATGTACATAATGCACCGAGGACAATGCATAAATAAGGGGAAGGGATTGTAATATACATAGGCCGAACCCAATTGTAAATGTAAATACAAATGTACTTAATATGGTGAGCTTCTTGACATCATTTTTGTATGCACCTTTCATGGCATAGTGCACGCATGTACTGTGCATTAAAATGAGGAAGTGTGCACATTCTAGGATATCGCGTGAAGCAACTTAAGTGCGTGTGATTTTGAGGCCAGGGAGCGCTTGTGTATATGCTGTGTTTTATAAGTTGGTGAGCCAGTTTTGTGATTATTAGACTAGAGATCCTAGATGTTAAAGGCCAGTGTGCCTGCTTTTGTATATGTTTCAGCATTAAGATAAAATGCATCGCTGCGCACAGACCGACCACAATAAAAGAGTATGGGGGAATAAACTCCACTAGTTAGGGAAAGGGAGGGGCTAAAAGTTAAGGAAAAGGGATAAGCTAGGGAGCTTAAGCCAAAAAGGAATATTATATTAATATTTCTTAAATCATAAAGTATGGATAATTATTTTATCCTAAGTTCTAAAGATGGGGACAAGTGGGCCAAAGTAGCTCCCAACATGACAAGTGTCAAGTTAGGGACATGCATACATATAGTTTGGACTTAGTTCATTTCCCATCATTCTTTCCATCATTCCTTCCATCATTCAACCATTCCATGATTATTCACACACTCCTTGGGTTATCTTCCGTACCTTCATGTCACTGTACCTAAACCTATATCTAGAGCCATACTTGTTTGTGTAGTTGGTTAGCTTGGGAGCTGGACTGAAGAAGCGGGTTGTCAGGCCCGTGGGATATTGAAGAGGTGGATTGTAGGCCCGTGGGATATTGAAGAGGCGGGTTGTCAGGCCTGTGGGATATTGAAGAGGCAGGTTGTTAGGCCCGTGATCAACTCCTCTCTGGGTGAGAGAATTGTTGGGAATTAATTTCCTGAATGTCCCAAACTGCAGTTACAGAGCTATGAGACTTCCTATCTGGTCTGTTGCTGAAGCCCCGAAAGGAAGTGGGGAAACTGAAGGAATGTTGAGCATAGAAGGGGAGCACTTCTTGGGGTGGAACATGCATGTGGGGAATGAGGGACTGTAGGCTGTTAGTTTGAGTTGGCACCTGTGATGAAGTCTTTCATGTTGTCTATGAGACATTAGCTTGGTTAGGAATCCCTTTACCCGGGTGCAGTTTAGTCCCAGCTCGGGGGTGACCCATTGCTGAGAATGATGAGCAGTGTGGTCTAAGGCTGGGAGGTTCGTGGAAGGTCTGCACGTAGTTGGTGATATTCTTACCAAGACAAGTGTCAATTGTGTGATAAATTTACATGCTGCATTATTATTTATGTGTTTATTTTTATGGGTTTATCCTATTTATGGTTATAACTATTTGTATATTTATGGGTATTTCTTGTATATGCTTCATGTATACGTTTACCGTTATTTCAGTGTGAATCTATGCATTTACAGATGTATTTGTATGTTTACGTTTTATATATATATATATTTCCACAAGAGTTCTGTGTGTATATACTTTAATTGCATACAGTTCAAAATTTTTATGTGGCATAGCTCAGTTGGATGCTAGGTATGTTACAATATGTTCCATAGAGAGAACAAAAGCATTCTCTCATGTAGCATGGCCCAACATGGGTGTCCGAGGACGTTACACCACTGGAATGAATCCCTTTGAGGTTGTTTATGGTCAAAATCCCCCATAAGTGATATGCTTCTTACCAAGAGTCTCTAAGGTGTAGGAGGTCAACAAAACCCTCATATCTCGAGCCAAAATATTTTGTACTCTCAAGGATAATTTGGGCATGGATCAAAACTGGATGAAGGAGTAGGCTGATCAACATCATTCTAAATGCCATTTTGACGAAGGGGATCATGTGTTTCTCCTTCTATAACCTTATAAGAAAACATCAATTAAAGACACACACCACCAAAAGCATGCTCCCAAGTTTTATGGCCATGATAAGGTCCCCAAACGTATCAGGCCAATGGATTACAAATTGCAACTTCCTAGCCACTCTAAAATTCATATAATATTTCATGTCTCCTACCTAAAGAAAGTGTCTAAATCTGATACTCATATTCAAACTTGTCTTCCATAATTGGATGAAGAAGGTTCCAATTGGTTGTAGCCATAGGTATTTCTTGACAAAATAGAGTGGCATCTCCACCAACACACTATGCAAGAAGTCCCGATACAGTGGAAGGAAACACAACCCAAGGATGCCACATGGGAATCGAGAGAAATCCTTTAGCAATTCCCTCATCTCCAAACTTGAGGACAATGATGCTTTATGGGGGGGGGGCATGTTATGGTCCTACCCTAACCCATTAAGTAGATATATAGGTTTTTATGCATTGAGGCCATCTTTATTAAATAGCAACCCATTTATAATTTGTGAAATATTCAAAGTGTTTGCTGATTTACTTATGTT
>JASDQU010302218.1:0-10493 GCA_032191745.1 Picea mariana | reverse complement strand
TATAATGAAATTCCAGCCGCTGTTAAACCTTTCGAACCCTCAGCCAAAGTAACCTTTGTGGGAGCTTTCAAACCTGATTTTGCATTGCTTTTGCGAGAAAGGAGAGGAGCTACCCTAAATAGAATGCAAGATGATGCTGTCGAAATAGAATCTAATATGATGGCTTCAGGTAAGTTGAAGGCTAAAATAGAAACAACCAACCGTGATAATAGACGCTATAGGGAACCAGCAGGTCCTTCCGGGTCAAATAGATACACTGATGACAGAGTGGATGATATGGCCCAAATAATTAAAGATCTGTCTAACAAAATCTCTAGGATGGAGTTGGATTAGGCTAAAGCTGATTCTCCTAACAAAAGGGACTTCAAGAGAAACCCAAATCCCCAAAATCAACAGAGGCAAATAAAGAATGAAGATAAAAAAATACAAGCTCCACTAAAAAACGAAAATTTTATAGGAGCAAGTGACCTCCAAGATTTCAGAGATTCAGAAGAAGAAGTTGCATGTTTCGGTGATGAGTGTTCGCAGCCATTTCTGACTAGGGAAGACTATGAGAAATCCTTAAATACTCCTCAACCGTCTAACGAAGAAGAAGAAGGTGATCATACTGACCTCTGCATATCTCAACCAGAAACATAAATGATAGCGGCTGATTTTCAACCCAGATACAATCTGAGATCAAAAAATAAGCCTACCTCAACTGACCAACCTAAGAAAATCCTTCCAAGGGGTCAATCTCATGAACCTCCTTTGGAAGAGACATTGTTACCATTACCCAACAATAAAGACAAGGTAGCAAAAACTCAACAGTCTCAGGTGAAAAAGGCTGAGACCCAAACAAAGGAAACATAACCGAGAAATAAAGTTACAACTTCAACTAAGATCACGAGTGAAAAAGTGATTCAGACAAATAAGTTGGTAAGAGAAAGCCCAGAAGTCTTAACCAAAGAAACGGACAAGGCCAATACATCTTACAATTTTGAAAATGAATTAAATAAAATTAGGATACCAATTCCTTTGGTAGAATTAGCAAAAAACCCCACTTATCGGAAGCAAATCGCCAAAGTGATGGGTGTTTATGAGCCAGAAAGTCACTTTGACGTTATCAACCTTGAAGATGACAGACCTAACATCACCTTTGGTCCTCATTTTGAAGGATTCAAGGATAACGTCACTCCTTTCTATATCACCCTGAATATACATGACCAGTCACTACATAACTGCATGTTAGACTCCGGAGCTTCACATAATGTTATGCCCAAAACTATAATGGAGAGGCTGGGGCTCCAGATCACTAGACCCTATGGAGACCTATACTCGTTTGATTCAAGAAAGGTTAAATGTATGGGAATGATAAAGGATCTGGTAGTTACCCTGGCTCAGGTCCCGGTCAAGAGTATCCTAATGGATGTGGTTATTGCAGATATTCCCCCCAAATATGGTATGTTGTTATCCAGATCATGGGGAGCCAAGTTGGGGGGTTCGCTACAATTGGACATGTCATATGCCACAATCCCAATTTTCGGTGGTCAGTTTACCCGTTTGTACCGAGAAACAAGATTAGCGTATACTGTCAGTGATCCTCAGAATCCAAATAAATTTCCCATTTACGTTGCAGATTAAGATCTGGGGAATTGCATATTGTCTTTTGATGATGGTTTAGATGGATGTCCAGAAGAACTATATGTGAAGCAAGAAGATCTTAGCCCCTTGACTAAAGAACTATGCAAAAGTGGTATCTGGAAAATGTACTTCGATGGAGCTTCATCTTCCGAAGGAGCTGGTGCTGGCATACTTTTGATAGCACCTGAAGGTAAGTTTACTGTTCCTTTCTCATATCGCTTGCAGTGGGACATAGATTACACCAACAACATATGCGAGTATGAAGAATTAATCTTAGGTTTAGAGGCTGCAAAGAAGCTAAACATAAAAAACTTGGAGGTTTACGGTGACGCTGAATTGATAGTAAAACAAGTAAACAGACAATACCTAGCCAAACATCCCAGATTGAGAACATACAGAAATTGCGCTTGGGATCTAATGGAGATTTTTTTCTCATCTATAAAAGTCCATTTTATTCCTTGCACAGAGAATCTGCATGTTGATGCATTGGCTAAGGCAGCCTCAACCTTTTCCCCTCCAACAAATGTTAAACTGAAATATCATATTGAAATCAGATATAAACCCTCTATACCAGACAATGTTCGACACTGGCAGGTCTTTGAAGATGACGAACAAATTCAGAAATTTCTTATAGCAATAGGTGAGTTCTTCGAAACCCATCCAGACCAAGAAAACCAAAATGAACCGAGGTGGATTATGCAAGAAGATGAAAATCCTGAAACCTTCCGAGAAAAAATAGCAGATCACCGCATGTTGGTCCTCAAAAATAACCAAATCCCGAAAGGCTTAATTATTTTGGAAAGACTTTTCGATTAGAACGACATACCTGTGAAGTCTACTTTGTAGCCCCAACCAGAAGAAGTGGAGGATTGCAACATAGGAACTGAGAAAGATTCCAGGGTGGTAAAGATATCTAAATTTCTCCCTCCTAAGGTAAAGGACCAGTATAGAAACTTACTTAGACAGTATAAAGATGTTTTCGCCTGGTCCTATGATGAGCTTCGAACATATGATACTTCTATAATTGAGCACAAGATACCTTTGAAGCCCGAAGTCAAGCCTTTTAGGCAGAAGCTCAAGCAGTTTAACCCCATTCTGTTGCCTGTTATTGAAAAGGAAGTTAAGAAGCTTTTAGACACGAAAATAATTGTACCTCTAAGATACTCAAACTGGATAGCAAATTTGGTCCCTGTCAGAAAAAAGAACGGAGAAATCAGACTGTGTGTAGATTTCTGGAACTTGAACAGGTCCTCTCTTAAAGATAATTATCCACTTCCTAAAATGGACCACATCCTAGAAAGGGTAGTTGGGGAAAATCGTATGTCTATGATAGATGGATTTTCTGGGTACAACCAAATCGCCATGAACGAGCAAGATAGAGAAAAAACCGCTTTCACCACGCCATGGGGTACATTCATGTATGATAAAATGCCTTTTGGTTTAATGAATGCAGGGGCTACCTTCCAACATGCCATGGATATCGCTTTCGTTGGAGAAAGAGATAAGTTCATAGTAATATAACTCGACGATTTAACGGTTTTTTTTTAAACCGATGAAGAACATTTGATCCATTTAAAACAGACTTTCGAAAAATGCCGCAGGTATGGTCTATCTTTGAACCCAAAGAAATCACATTTCACCATGCAGGAAGGTAATCTTCTAGGGCATATCGTATTTAAATATGGGATCAAGATTGTTCCTAAGAGAGTTGAAGCGATACAAACTATCAGTATTCCTAGAAACGTTAAAGAAATTCAAGCTTTCTTGGGTACAATAAATTTTCTACGAAGGTTTATACCAAATTTCGCTGAGATTGTTAAATTGATCATAGGAATGCTGAAGAAAGATAGCAGAGTAAATTGGACCACCGAGGCTAAAGCATCGTTCGAATGTATTAAAAAATTTATCAGCGAGGCACCTGTGTTAACAAGCCCAGATTACTTGAAAGATTTCCTCATCTTCTCATTTGCTTCTCAACATACTATCGCCGCGGTGTTACTGCAAAAAGATGATGAAGGTTTTGAGCGCCCGATCGCATTTTTTAGCAAGAGCCTTAGAGACGCCAAACTAAAATATGATATAATGGAAAAACAGGCGTACGCAATGGTGAAAGCACTAAAGGCATTCAGAACTTACATTCTACATTCAAAAATTATCACGTATGTACCAACCAGTGCTGTGAAAGATATATTGGTACAGCCAGACAACGATGGAAAACGAGGGCACTGGCTTGCTAAGATACAGGAATTTGATCTGGAAATCAAACCTACTAAATTGATAAAGGGAAAGGGTCTGGCCAAACTTTTGGCTGAATCGAACCTTAGAGCTCTTGACATCAATTTCCTACAAGCGGAAGGCGAAGACACACATTTGCAAGAGCCGGATAACCAGACATATCCAAACAAGGTTGAGGAAAAATTCATGTCGTCAAGATGGTATAAAGATATAGTTTTCTATTTATTAAACCTGAAATGTCCAGATGGACTAACACCATCCAAATATAGAACTTTAAAACTCCATGCTGTAAAGTATTACATCTCAGAGAATCAACTATACTGGAAGGATCCACTTGGGTTCTTACTGGTCTGTCTGGTTGAGTTAGAAACTCCGTGAGTTATAGAAGAATTTCATGAAGGAATCTGTGGAGGGCACCGTGCATGGAGAGCCATGGCCTATAAGATCTTGAGGGCTGGGTACTATTGGCCGAAACTATTCTTGGACGTCAATGCCAAAGTATGTGCCTGTTACTCATGTCAAATATTCGCTGGTAAGCAGAAACTCCCTGCATTACCACTCGTTCCAGTCAAAACCGAAGCCCCGTTTCAACAATGGGGATTGGACTTCATAGGAGAAATCAATCCCCATTCCAGTGCTCAACATAAGTGGATCTTAACGGCGACAGATTATTTTACCAAGTGGGTGGAAGCAATTCCAACCAAAAGGGAAACAGACTCAGTGGTGATCGACTTCTTGGAAGATAACATCTTATCAAGATTCGGGTGTCCTCGAAAAATTGTTACCGACAACGCCCAGGCTTTCAAGTCCATGGCTATGATCGACTTCTGCCAGAAGTATAGTATCGTTCTCGGCCATTCCATGGCTTATTACCCTAAGGGAAATGGGCTGGCTGAATCATCTAATAAGAGCCTGGTAAACGTGATCAAAAAGGTATTGAACGAAAACAAGAGGTCCTGGCATGTACATTTGAAGCACTCATTGTGGGCAAACTGCATCAGCACTAAGAGATCTATTGGCATTTCGCCATTTCATATGGTATATGGGACCGAGGCGGTTCTGCCCATAAACTTAGCATTGCCAGTGATGAAATTATGGCATGATCAAAATGAAGAGCCCAATCATGTAACTAGAAGAATTAACCAATTGATTGAGGTTCAACAGCTCAGAGTGGGGGTTGATGAGAAAATGCAAAAATACCAAGAATATATGAAAGCATTGTTCGATCTCAAGGCAAAGGACAGAGAGTTCCTTCCTGGTGATTTGGTGTTAAGATGGGATACGAGAAGGGAAGAAGCCGGGAAACATGGAAAATTTGACCACCTTTGGTATGGACCATTCAGGATCTCGGCTCCAGAAGGAAAAAATTCCTTTCTTTTGGAAAATATTGATGGGGAAGTTCTCAGCGCCCCTGTCAATGGGCGATATCTGAAGCACTACATGACGTGACAATAGTCAGATAGAAAATTGTTATATATGTATATATATATTTGTAAATAAATAAAGTTCATTATGAGTTTTTGTACATATTGATGTTTTTGTTCAAATATTTATTTTCAATTTTTGGTTTTCCTTCTTAAATTTTCAACACATTTTCAAATAAGACTTGTATTCATTTTTGCAGGTTTCTAGCCTCAGACGAAGCTAACAGAAAAAATAAGGTGCAGACTGGTGTGGATAATAGAACAACATAAATCAGGTGATACATAAGATAATTCATAGTCCACGAGGAAATTGAAAGACAGAGGTGAGTTTTCTCGATACATAGATCATGAAAGGCTGTTTAAAGTAATGTGAGGTAATATTGTTCAAATTGCAATGTAAAAGGTTAGATAACAGGATTATTTTTGGACTTGATCTTCAAACTAAACTTGAATGAATATGTTAAACCAAAGGTAGTCAGTCATAATTTTTGTCCCCGAAATGCATTCAAAAACTAGTCCAGAACTGTTGCAACCGTTTTTATATTAAATCTTTTAATTGCTGCCTTGTTTTCTCTCTATATTTGGGCCTAACTTTAAGTGAGTCACTATCTTCCCAAGCCTTTAGGAAGGGATAAAGGTTCTTTTCATTTCAAACCTCAGGGATTTCAAAGCAGATCTCAATAAAAAGCCGGTTTACACAACTACTTGATCCCCTGCTAAGTAAAGGAACGTTTATAGCAATCCTAACTTTCCTAGGTTTTTCAATAGGGTCCGAAAAATAAAATCTTGCTTGAACAGGATGTTCCTTAAAAAACATTTTCTCCCCTGTCTCCCTGAGAATCAAAAGACTTGTGAGGGTCAAAGGAAGGTTGATACCGAGTAATCAAAATAAGTTAACAGTTCTCTGATAAAAAATATTACACAGATCTCAGTCCCGATATGAACTGATTGCTCCCATCTTCGTGTTTTAGAAATAAATAAAATACTGAGACAGGTGGTGAAAGGAAATTCAGAAATGATTTCCCCCACCTAGTCCATTAAGATGATGAAAGAAAATTTAGAAATGATTGCCCTCATCTTAGCGTTTAAACGCATAAATATTTTCCGAAGTGGTGAAAAGAAATTCAGTAAAAAGGGGTCAGACAACTTCACCGGGGTACTGAATAGGCTCGCTGGCAGTGAAGAAATGTCTGAGAGATCTGTAAGGCTATTATACGTAAATATCAATTAACTCTGGTAATCAACGCTTTCTGACAACCTGATCATTTCCCCAAAATCCGATGGGACTTCCCTACTTTAGATTATATAATATCATTCTTTTGATGCAAGCTGAGAATCACAAGACCTATTGAATATCCTTGGACCATTATGACTGTCTTGAAGCATTCCCCAAACTTAGTAGTGAGAAAGGGAAAATTGCGAAGGTGACTTCAGCTGTGTTTGGAAAGAGTATCTGAGTTCGAAAAAGTTTCTGGGTTACCAAGCGAAAGTTTTTACCCTTTCTATCTTTTTCCTCAGATTTTTCTCTTGATTTTAGCCTATGACTTCATTTACCCAATTTTGGCACCTGGTCTACTGTTCTTCCCGCCTCGCAGGGAAGCAGGATCCCTAGTTGGAGCCTATGTTGGAGCCGCCCTTGTTTTTCACCTCGCTCAAACTTTCAATTTTTGATACTTGAGATCTAAAACAACTTTTCTTTTCCTTCCGAAATCATAAAGCTCTGAAATCTTGTCCCGTGAATAGTAATGCTTTGTCACTTACAAAAAGGTCCATTTTTCGCAAGTATGTTTGTTCTTAGGATTTTTAGTTTCGGGATCTCGCAAGTCGGACACCTTATTTCTTGAATTCACAAGTCCCGAGTCGCAAGAATGCGAACTCGGTTCTAATTTTCATCCAAGGCAAGAATAGTATAAAACCTTTAACCCTTGATTAGACATCGTCGGGGTTTCGCGCCTCGGCATTCGTCGACCCTAAGTCTTTGTTTTTACAACTCCGAGAGCCGAGAACGCGATAATTTTTTGATAACCTTAGTCAAGAACCAAGGGTAAAAAACTAACCATGGTTAATTTTGGTTCTCGGCACATCGCCGCTTGGCATTTTCTTCCATAAAGTTAAGGTGTCCAAAACTCCGATTCGTGAAGTCGCGACATAATTATATCGAGCCTTAATTATTGCCGCATCGCGATATCGCGACTCGACATATCATTCTCCTAAAAGTTTGTCTTCGAATTCCCGAGTCACGATCTGGCGATTAAGTTAATCATATCATTAAGGATCCACCACATCATGATTATTGTTAATTAATGCTAATTTCGGAACTCACAGTCTCGCGAGTTGTAAAGTCAAAACGTTAAAGGGAAATTTACGAGGTGGAGAAAAGCGAGAAAATCTCTGAGTCATTAAGATTTGAAATTTTAGAAAAATGAAATTAAGGGAGGTACGCCCCGTGCATCGAGGTTGGCACACTCCACGAGGGATTTAATTGATATCCATGACCCGATTGCCTGTCAAAGCCGCCGAACATTGATAGCATTAATGAGGTTTTAGGGTAAATCCACGAACAAATAGGATCGGATTTATACATTTAATTTGGTTTTAATTGGTGATTTGACAGGCTTGTTTCGCAGGGTACAGGATTTTCAAATATATACGAAAGTTTTGTTTTGTTCTAAAACATTTTTCTTAAGCGCATAGGACTCGCTTTTCTCCGAGGAAACTCATTTCCGCATGTATACACAGGTTTACTGCAGAAGAGCAAAGGAGCAAACTTCAGCTATGGCGCCAAGGAGAGCAGCGAAAGCAAATGTCGAAGTTGCAGCACAGGGTCCGGACAACATATCAGATACTTCGCCTCGGACGAGCGGCTCAATATCCACCTGGTTGTCTATTTCAGATGTCCTGCAATTTGAGTTAGTAAACTGTTCAGACTCTGATGACTATAACTATGATATTGTGAAAGACGACATGAACACTAAGTTCAAGACCATTGTTCAGTCGGGAATGCACCTGGTTGCAACCATACCTTGGTTGCTCCCATACTACGATATGATCCGATGGGCATTGAATCACGTCGACTTAATCACCAGAACCATCATAAATGACCGAGGGAACATGGTCGGTACTTTCAGACCAAAGCATATCCAGTCCATGTATAAACTCCCAGCAACTTTTGAATATACATATGGCAAAGAATTCCTGGAGGAATTCAAAAAGAAGGAATGTGAGGAGTATGATAAAACCATGCCGGGCTTGATAAAAGATTGGGTGTCACGTTCCGTGACATTCAGAGTGAACGACCAAGGGTGTGTATTCGATTTCTTCGTTGGAGCCAAACTATATGTATGTGGCGATGATGACTTGTTGGCTTTTCGAATGGGAGGATACCACGCATTTTTACATCCAGTGGGTACCTCTCATCTTTCAGGTAGCAGAAGGTTCCTCATTCAATTGGGCAAAAATGCTCTCTGATAGTTTGTTCAACAGGATCACCGAGTACCAGAAGTAGAAGGCAGCCGAAAAACCATATGGATTCTTCATGTCCGCATATATCATGGATGCAATATGCTCCATGACACCTTTTACTTTAATGAATTGGGCTTGGAGTCCATCCGAAGAAAAAACTGTGCATGAGTACCACGATAAGCTGTGGGAAAATAATGCAAATAAGTTTATTTATGAGATTTTTAACTGGGTGATGGTGCCCCTGCATGTCACCATTTTTGGTCTTCTGCCACCCCGCATCTCGGATAGCATTGCTGCGAATCTGAGCCATATCGCAGACTGGTATGTGGAAGAAGAATTCTCCTATTTGAGAGTATTCGGAGCTGCTGTTCCTCCTCTGGTGCTCCCACAATTTATCCCTGACAAACTGGCATGTTGCGAGATTGCTCGACAAACAGTGATCGACGGCATGAGAAAAGAACTGAAAGCATCAACAAAGAAGGTATGGCCGTTTTTCCCTATCCGGCTTAATTCCTATTCCTTATTAGATTTCAGACATGCTAAGGCTGAGGTTGCAGCCTTAGAAGGTTTGAGCTTAGTCTCTATCGAGTACAAGAAGCATGATCCTCAGGGGATCGTAAGCACTCATTTGGGAAATTTTGGATTGAAGAGGTTCGAGCATGAATGTTCACCCTCAGATGATGTTTTCCGAGGGGCGAGGTCCTATTCAGAGGTGCAATTTTGAATCAAATCCCTAGCACCCGAAGACAGGGCCTCAGTTTTAAAATTTCAGGAACATAGGAAACGATGTCTCCCTGTGGCGCTGGGAGGTTTGGGAATTTCCAAGAATAAAGAAAAAGAAGCTAAAAGTTCTGAGGGGCAAACCTCTAACCCCGAAAAACTTCAGGTAGGGGAGCAGGAGAAGAATCCCGAAACAGGGAAAAATCCTGAAAAAGAGAAGAGTCCTGAGCAGGAGAAGAATCCAGAAAAGGAGAAGAGTCCTGAGCGGGAAGAGAATCCCGAAACAGAAAAAGAGATTACTGATCCTCCCAAGGAGCACAGTCCTGAGGTGGAAATAAAAGACACAGACCCACTGAAAACTCAGAATCCGGAGGCAGAGATGAAGACCTATGATCCCCTGAAAGAGAAAGATCCACTCAGCACACCAGGGAAAACGGCGAAGCAAATCGAGGCACCCATCCCCTCTGTCACCCCTTTGCAGTCAATGCAAGGAAACATACAGGAAGGATGGATTTTTGGTGAAGAACAGAGGCCTATAAGGGCAGAGGAACTCCCTCCTAATGAATTCTTTTTAAAAAAAAAGAGGAAAGCTATAGTAAAGTGAGAATTTTACCAAGAGGGAGAGTCCACTGGTAAAAAATTCAAAGTGATGACCGATGGGATGAATAAAAAGAAAGATGAATTTTCCACGGAAATTGCAGGAACGCTAGGAGCGTATGCAACAACAAATCGATTCTCGGTCGAAATGTTAAAGAAGCAGCGCAAAGCAAAAAATCGCCTGATCAAGACTCTTGAGGCCAGGATGGCTTCAGCAGCAGAAAGTGCTAAGAGTCAAGCAAGCGGAGAAATAGAGCTGGCCCGATTGGCCGACAAGAAAGAAATTGAAGTCCTCAAGACCAAGCTGAAACAAGCAAATTCTACGATCTGAGATGGTCGGGTACAATCAGGTCAGCAGAGGGATAGGATCACACAGCTATAGGCTCAATTGGAGGTCGCAGAAAGCAAGGTAATCGACATCGAGACTGTCAA
>JASDQU010302217.1:0-13810 GCA_032191745.1 Picea mariana | reverse complement strand
TTGGTCTTCAACCCAAAGTTGGAGTTTCTCCATTCTTGATTCACCTTCCTTGTGTCCTCATCATGAATTTCATGGGATACATTTTCACTTTCAGGTGTCCTCTCTATTACAAGATTTTTCAATACTTCCAAGATCTCCTCTTTCAAACCATCCATCTTTGCCTCCAACTTAGCTTCCATCTCTTGTAGTTCATCTTTTGTTACTGTCTTCTTTTGTAAATCATTTATGTCCCTATGCATTTCTTCACCTTCACCAAGAGTCCAAGTAGGATTGTTTGGAGGCTTATTTGGTGTAGAAGCTCCCTTTTTTGGTGGCATGTTGGCCAAGTATCACTTTAAACCTTGATTTTGAGGTGGTTCTGCTAGACAATCTTCCTTTTATTGTATCTCAAAAATTTCAGCCCTTCTGAGTATGAAATTTTCTTTTTTTTTTAGGTCTATGATATTTCTTCTCTGCAATGCCATAGGTCTGATCAAAATTGGATGTGTCAAGTGGAATTTATGGTAACTTCCCCACAACTTGCTGATTTTTGGCCTTTCCCGGAGATCTCACTTGTATAGCGTTCCTCGCACAAAATAATTGATATAAAATTATGAAACTCGTACCAGAAATACTATAGACTTTCCACTATCCAATGCAACCTGTCTCACTCAATTTGGATACTCTAGGAAGAATTTATGATTTTTTTACCTAGAACACCTTCTTGAGACTAGTTAGATACCCTATCTTTCACAGGGTGTATCTACAAATGTTAGATGACCAAGAAGCTGAACGTTTTACCATAGATACCTTACTAACTTATATAAATATCCTCCAGAGTGCAGGGTTTGAAACGTTACAGAAACGTTTTTATAGCGAAAAGTATGCAATGACTCAGTTCAGGATGATTCCAGAACCCTATCTTGCACATGTTGTAACTCCAAAAGTATAAGGCCTCAGGAGATGAAATTTTAACCCAACGTACCTTGATCTGTATACTAAATATCCTCCAAGACGTTCCTTCTGAAACATTGTGGAAACAAAGTTATAGCGAAAATCCCAAGGTGTCTCAGGTGTAGCAGTGAAACCCCAAGACCTTGAGCTCTGATACCATATGTTAGGAACCAAATATCAATATAGCATAGAAAAACCTCAGAATAAGTACTCAACGCCTTGAAAAAGAGAGAAATTCATATAATAATCCCCTTCGAGGGGGAAACCTCCTTATTCCCACATAAATGTTCAATTACAAGATGATTCAAAATGAAAATGTCTCCTTGGTATATATAAGAGACTAGGAGGTATAATTACAACTCATGGAATAAATACGACATAAATAAAATAAAATTACTAATGTAATATGCCCCAATTAAGGGGTAATGAACCACTATTCAGGGCTTAACAACATGAACTACCACCATTTCATGAACTGCCACCATTACATGAAACCACCATCATTTGACTCTTTCGATTGCTGTCACAATTCCAATAATCTCCACCTTGACAACAATTTACCTGATTATTTTCCCAAGTCCATTCATCATCTTTTCTACAAGCCAAGAGAAGCCAAACACCACCACAACTTCTCTAACAATACTTTTTTTGTAAACATGTCTACACAATTTTCTCGAGTATGGACTTTCTTAAGAGCTATTCCACCTCCATCGATAACCTATCTTAAAACATGGTATTTAATATCAATATGCCTGGTCTTACTGTGATAAGATGGATTGATAGCCAAATGAATAACAGTTTGACTATCACATAATACATTCACATTGTCCTGAACTTTTCCAAACTCACCCAATAGACCCTTTAACCAAATTTCCTCCTTGCATGCATATGAGACAACTATATATTTTGCCTTAGTAGTGGATAAATCGATCGTGTTTTGAATCTTTGACTTCCAACAATAGTTCCTCCTGCAAGAGAAAATAAATACCTGAAGTAGATCTCCTTTTGTCCAAATCACCTGCAAAATCTGAATCAACATAACGACAAACTGAATCACTGCAACCATTATAGGTGATACAATAAGAACTTGTCCCTCTAAGATGACAAAGCACCCATTTCACTGTTGCCCAATGCTCTCTACCTGGATTTTCCATGTTACTACTAATGACACCAATTGCACGTGAAACATTTGGTCTTGTACATACCATCACATACATTAAACTTCCTACTACGCTATAATGTCCCCTTCCGGGTGATCATGGGACTTGGACGCAATAGCCTAAGAGATTCATGTAGGCTATAGTCCTTAAGAAGGGAATTAATTAATTATTTAATGTCCTAAGGGGAAAATTTCCTAACAAAACGACATTAGATAATTAAAAGGAGAAAAACGGAAAAAAAAGAGCCTAAAGTGACTTAGGAAGAATATGAAATGTCACATAAATTGATTAAAAGGGTAAAAGGGTTGCAAAAGAGTCAACAAAGAAATAAAAGGGAAAAAAAGGAGGGCGCTCTCACTCATTTCTAGCATTGGTATTTTCTAATTTTCTCATTGAGAGAGCTCATTGTGGTTTTGGAACTCTCAGGACGAAAACCCTAGGAGGATTTTCAGAGATTGGCTTCGGTGGTGAGACCATCCACCCTAGTTAGTCCATTTGGAGAAGAGATCATCCATATTTCTTCCTTGTGCTTCATTACTAGTAGAGATATATTCAGTGGGCTTCATTTTTGGTGGAGTTTATTATTTGACAGCTGATTTTTTGCTTGTAAGGTCGATTTTATCGAAGAAAGGCGATTTGGGTGAAAGGTTTAGTATTGGACATTATGGATGCATTTTTCTAGAGTGTGGGTCGAGCTCATTCATTTTTGGGCGAGTTAGTGACTGTGGAGATCGATATTCTCATGGCTGGGTGAGTCTTTTCCTTGGATATCCGATTTGTCTTGTGAGAAGGACACCATTCCTTGAGCAGGGGTTACTTCATTCATAGAAGTCGAGTCTCTTGTTGTACAGACCCTATTTTGCAGAGGGGGGTCAAGTTATCTACATAAGAGGACACATTTTCCTCAGTCATTAGCTGTTGGGTCGAACCCTCTTGTTATTGGAGTGATTTATTCTATTGTTGGTCGAGCTACTTGGTGTAGGAAGGTCACATAATTTGTGAGGCTATTGGAATACTGTTGGGGGATGAGTTGTTGCTGTTGGGAAGATCATTTACTCAATACCATCATCTACAACCTGTTTCTTAATCTTCTGAAGCTGCCATCCGATTGCTAGAGTTTATTTTTATTTATTTCATACCTATAACTACTGCAGTCAAGACACCAGGTTCCTCTTTGTTGTTTTATATTCACTAATAAATTTTAATGTATTTGGATGTTATAGAATTTAATATAATATATATCTAGGTGTTTGATAGTGGTGTTTATTGAAAAAAGAAAAAAAAAAGAGAAATATCAGAAAATTTAGAAAGGTACATTACAGTGGTATCAGAGCCCTCTTTCCTGCTAGCCTGAAGAGGGGTTTTTTTGTTCATGAGAGGTTAAGATAATAGATTTCTTGGTGTCACATACAGAAGTAGAAGGCAACGAGGGGTAGAAAAAATTTTTGAAGAGGAAGAAGAAGTAAGGGAAAATCAATTGGAGGTTGGACAAGTGGAAAATATGGGTGATGCCAATGAGGAAAGGGGAATGCAGATATTGGAGAGTTTAGAAGATGTACAACAAAAACTTACTCAACTTATAACTTAGTTACTCGCTAGTCAAACCAATCAAAATCATGGGAGTAACAATGGAGTAGGGGGGTCCAATGTGAATAATGGAGCAAACAACAACAATGAGATTCCTGTACTTAACAATACAAGGATCCATATGCATATTGGTGCTAGGACCACTAGCAGAACAATCCCTAGACCTCTTTTACCCAATTTTTTGGGAAACCAACCAACAAAAAATCAAGGGAAAAAAGTTCCAGGTGAAAATTTTTAGGACTACCTGAGAGAATATCAAGCCCTAGGTGATGAGTTTCAGGCAACCATGTCACTTCAGGACTTGTGTACAACCAAATACAGGAATAGACCAAGAGATCATAATAGAGTGCAACACAACAAAGATCTAGCACAAAAGTTGGGGAAGCTATCCATTCCTTCCTTCGATGGGTCTAATAGGAGCACAACCAGGGCATGGGTACAAAAACTAGACACATACTTCCATCTCAACCCTATGACCAAGGTCGAAGCAGTCAAATTCACTACACTGCACCTTGATGGAGAAGCCCACGAGTGGTGGTACCATGGGTTGGTCACGCTAGGACATGAGACTATCACCTCCTATCTAGACTTCACTTAGAAGTTAATGGAGAGGTTTGATAAAAAGGATCCAGAGCTACATTTTAAAGACTTAGCACAACTTAAACAAGAAGGGTTTCCAGATGCTTACATCACAAAGTTTTAGAAGCTAGCAGTGATAGTTTCAGATATATCGGAGCAGAGGCTTGTCATGTTGTCCATTGAGGGGTTGTTAGAACCACTTCGTGGTTGGGTAAAGGCCTTCAAGCCTGAGACCTTACATGATGCTATTGTCAGGACAAGGGACATGGAGGGCACAGTCCCTAAAACAATTTTTTTTTCCAAAACCTTTATTCCACAAAAAGACAAGGACAAGAAGCCTAATGGGAAGGAAGGTATGGGTAAGGAAAGGTTGGATGAGGAAACAAGAAATGAGTTAAGGAGAAAGAATATTTGTTTCCATTGCAAAGATCCATGGGTACCAGGACACAGGTGTCAGGGGAAGGGTCAATCCCATTATATTGAGGTACATTCATATTTCAATGAGGAGGAGGAGGAGCGGGAGGTTTCTCCTGAGCAAGGCAAAGAGTAGAAGGAAGAGACAAAAGGGAAGCATAGTGAGGATGCCAAGGAGGTTGTTATAGACTAATTATTTGGTACCCCAAGATTCAACACCTTTAGAGTTAGAGGATTCATAAGGGGACAGGGAGTCACGACCTTGATTGATGGTGGGGAAACTCACAACTTTATTGATGCAACCTGGGTGGCTAGGAGATGAGTATCTACATAGGACTTTGAGGGGTTCAAAGTAGCAGTAGCCGATGGATTTAATGTGTCTTGCACAAAGAAAATTTCTAGATTGGCCTTGATAATTGGTAACTACTCCTTGACATAAGACTTTTATGTGGTGGACATGGAAAATTCAAATGCAGTGTTGGGAGTTCAGTGGCTTCAGACATTGGGGGACATTACCATAAACTACAAACAAATGACCATGGATTTATTCATTCCAGGAGGGAAATAGGTTGTACTGCGAGGCATGGCGAACAATGCCCCTACAGTAGTGTCAAACAAAAGAATGGAATCCATATTTCGACATGGAGATATAGTATATGTAGCATAGTGATTTATTACGTCCCAGACAGATGATGAAGGCATAAGGCACTATCATGCAGACATCCAAGATTTATTGAGAAGACATGACAAGGTATTTGGGCAGATACCTCCAGGGAGACCTCTTGACAGAGGTTTTGAGCACACCATCGAACTTGAAGAGGGGGAAAAACCAATGATCACCACCCCGTATAGGAATCCCAAGAAGTTCAAATATGAAATAGAAAAAGTAATCAGGGAGTTTCTTGACATGGGGAACATAATACCCAGTTCCAGTCCTTTCATTTTTTCGGTGGTCTTGGTTAAGAAGAAGGATGGGACAATATAGATGTGTATTGATTATCGAGCCTTGAATAAGAAAAGAATAAAAAACAGGTACCCTATACCTAGGATTGATGAGATGCTAAATGAGCTGCAGGGAGCAGTGTATTTCTCTAAGATTGATCTTCGATTCAAATATCATCAGATCAGGGTTCACGAGGAGGACATTCATAAAAATGACTTTAGGTGCCATTATGGGCACTATGAGTTTTTGGTCATGCCTTTCAGATTGACCAATGCACCGACCACTTTTCAGTCATGCATGGATCACATATTTAGGAAGCAGTTGTGGAAGTTCCTATTGGTATTTTTTGATGACCTCTTGATCTACAGTAAGACTTGGGAGGAGAATTTGGCACACTTGGAGGAGATTCTGAGCATTATGGATGAGTAGTCCTTATATTCCAAGGAATCTAAGTGCAAGTTCGGTATGACATAGGTTCTCTACTTGGGGCATATAGTCAGCGCACAGTGAGTGGAGGTTCATAGGGAGAAGATACAGGCTATTCTATATTTTCCAACACTTAAGGATATCACGCATTTGCGAGGATTCCTTGGGATTTGTAGTTACTATAGGCGCTTTGTGTCAGGATTTTCTCAATTGACCACCCCTCTTACAGATCTTACGAAGAAAGGGGATTTTTGTTGGACAAAAGAGGCCTAGAAGACCTTTGATAAGATGAAGGAAGTGATGAGTTCTTGCCCCGTTTTGGCACTTCCTAACTTTACTCATCCCTTTGTGTTAGAGTGTGATGCATCTCGTGTGGGCATATGAGTGGTTTTGATGCAGTAGAAGCATCCTATCGCATATGAGAGCAAGAAGCTCTTCACTCTAAAGAGAATTTATTCCATCTATGACAAGGAAATTCTCGCCATAATTAGAAACATTTAGACAATACCTAGTAGGTGGGAGGTTTGTGGTCAAGACTGATCACAACAGTTTGAGGCACTTCTTGGGGCAAAAGGATCTTAACGAAAGGCAACAGAAATGGGTCAGTAAAGTACAAGCCTATGACTTTGATATTGAGTACGTCAAAGGAAAGAGAAATGCAGTTGCTGATGCTCTATTCAGAAGACCCGAGTTATGCTCGTTATCAGAGATATATGCGGATTGGAAATCCGAGCTCCTGGTGGAGTACTCAATGAGAAAATTTGTTTGTGAGGTGATGGATAACATCGTGTAGGATGGAAGGTACAAGGTGGTAGATGATATCATCTACTACAAGGATCGCATATAATTGGTTCCAGAGTCCAAATTAAAGGAGAAAATTATGAAAGCCATGCATGACACACCTTTAATTGGGCTTCCAGGATATTTCAAGACATACAAGAAGATCAGAGACAGGTTCTCATGGAAGGGCCTCAAAGATGATGTATTGAGACATGTGCGGGAGTGTGTGACTTGTCAACAGAATAAGGTGGGACACCCTGCAGGATTACTTCAGCCACTGCCCATTCCAGAGAAGAAATGGGAGAGCATATCCATGGACTTCATCAAAGGGATACCAAAGACACAGGGCCAAGATTGCATTTATGTGGTGGTCGACAGGTTGACCAATTTCTCTCATTTATTTTCCATATCCTTAGAGTACAAGGAAACAAAGGTAGCAAATTTATTCTTCAGGGAGATATTCATGCTTCATAGGTTGCCGAAAAATATTGTTAGTGATAAGGACATTCGATTTATGAGTGATTTATGACAGGAATTGTTCAGGCTCGCAGGCACATAATTGACTCCCAGTACGAGTTTCCACCCACAAACTAATGGCCAAACAGAGATAGCGAACAAATGGTTAGAGGGGAATTTGTGTAACTACGTGGCCGGGAAGTAGAATACATGGGTTAAGTGGTTACATTTGGGTGAGAATTGTTATAACACCACTTATCATATGTCCGTGGGGATGTCACCATTTAGGGAATTATATGGATATGATGCCCCATCCTTTGTAGACTTGGCGTTTGGGGATAGCAGGGCTCCCAAGGCCAAAGACTGGATTTAGGAGAGCCAAGATATTCTTAAGGCTCTTAAAGATAACCTGCAGACGGCCTAGAACCAACAAAAGATATATGCAGATAGACACATGTTTGAGCGCATCTTCGAGGCAAGGGACTTGGTGTTTCTCAGGCTGCATCCATATAGACAGTCTTCTCTGAAGAAGAGTGGTGCAAAGAAACTCAAGCCACGATTTTACGGACCTTATAGGGTGACCGAGAGAGTTGTTGAAGTGGCTTATGAGCTGGAGTTGCTAGAAGGGAGTAAGATCCATAACGTGTTTCATGTCTTGTGTCTCAAAAAGGCATTGGGACAACATATCACAACTTCAACAGAACTGCCTCCATTGGATGAGGAGGGGAAACTAGTACTAGTTCTTGAGGAAGTATTGGAGGTTTGGGAAAAGAAGCTTCAGAACAGGGTAATCAGGGAATATATGGTTAGATGGAGAGAGTTGCCTACAGAATATGCCACTTGGGAGAGTGAACAAGTTTTGCAGCACCCGAATCTGCAATTGCTTGGGGACAAGCAATATCGGGGAGGAAGGACTGTAATGTCGCCTTCCGGGTAATCATGGGACTTGGACGCAGTAACCTAATAGATTCCCATAGGCTATAGTCCTTAAGAAGTGAATTAATTAATTATTTAATGTCCTAAGGGGAAAAGTGCCTAACAAAACGACATTAGATAATTAAAAGGGGAAAAAAGGAAAAAAAAAGTGCCTAAAGTGACTTAGGAAGAATATGAAACGTCACTTAAATTGATTAAAAGGGTAAAAGGGTTGCAAAAGAGTCAACGAAGAAATAAAAGGAAAAAAAAGGAGGGCTCTCTCGCTCATTTATAGCATTGGTATTTTCTAATTTTCTCATTGAGAGAGCTCATTGTGGTTTTGGAACTCTTGGGACGAAAACCCTAGGAGGATTTTTAGATATTAGCTTCGGTGGTGAGACCATCCACCCTAGTTAGTCCATTTGGAGAAGAGATAATCCAGATTTCTTCCTTGTGCTTCATTACTAGCAGAGATATATTCAGTGGGCTTCGTTTGTGGTGGAGTTTATTATTTGACAGCTGAATTTTTGCTTGTAAGGTCGATTTTATCGAAGAAAGACAATTTGTGCGAAAGGTTGAGTATTGGACATCGTGGATGCATTTTTATAGAGTGTGGTTCAAGCTCATTCATTTCTGGGAGAGTTAGTGACTGTGGGGATCAATATTCTCATGGCTGGGCGAGTCTTTTCCTTAGTTGGCCGATTTGTCTTGTGAGAAGGATGCCATTCCTTGAGCATAGGTTACTTCATTGATAGAAGTCTTGTCTCTTGCTATACAGACCTGATTTTGTAGAGGGGGGTCGAGTTATATATAGAAGAGGATGCATTTTCCTCACTCCTTAGTTGCTGGGTCGAACCCTCTTATTATTGGAGCAATTTCTTCTATTGTTGGTTGAGCTACTTGGTGTAGGAATGTCGCATCATTTGTGAGGTCGTTGGAATACTGTTGGGGGACGAATTGTTGTTGTTGGGAAGATCATTTACTCAATACCATAATCTACAGCTTGTTTCTTAATCTTCTGAAGCTTCCATCAGATTGTTGGAGGTTATTTTTATTTATTTCAGACCTATAACTACTGCAGCCAAGACACCAGGTTCCTCTTTGTTGTTTTATATTCACTGATAAATTTTAATGTATTTGGTTGTTATAGAATTTAATATAATATATATCTGGGTGTTGCATAGTGGTGCTTATTGAAAAATAAAATAAAAAAGAAGAGAAATATCAGAAAATTTAGCAAGGCACATTACATACGCCAGCATATGATACACAAGACATATATTCATTTTATTCTTTATTACTAGGACATAAACTTGAAGAAATCTGAAAATGGGAAGCGAACGAGATATTTATTTTGTACACCCATTGGAAACCAACAACTTTGCTTCCCTTTGGGAGTTCTACTAGGTTTGATGTTTTATTCTTCTCTAAGGAATCCATTTCTTCTTTCATTTCTATTTTCTATTTTCCTGATAACAACACGATTCCCCATTGTTAGAAATCAAAGAAATAGACGAAATATAATCTTCATACCTCTTAGGAGGATTTCTTTCCCATGTAGATCTCCTCAGAGTTGGTTGTGGCATTTCCACATTTTTCTGTATATTTTCTGCATCTTCATCTTCTTCTTTATAAGCTGCTTCTTGCTCCCTATTTTTTTAAATGGATGAATTTCCAACTGAATTTGTTGATTTTGTGGTACTTGTTTCTGTTTCATTTCAACTTCTACTATGTTTGATTTTATGTGAGGAGATTCATCAAATACTACATCTCTACTATTGATGATTTTGTGGGCAGTAGGATCACACAATATGTATCCCTTAACTTCATCATCATAACTAACAAAGATATACTTATTTGATCTGAGATCCAACTTAGAACATTGATCTTTAGAAATAAGAGCATAATCATCACAATTTTTTTTTTTCCAGATTTGGGTAGTCACACAAATGACCTGTCCATACCTTTTCAGGAATTTTATAGTCTATCAAAATCGATGGTGACTGATTTACCAGATAGCAAGTTGTAGTGAGTCCTTATTCCCACAACTTTCACTGCAACTAGGAATTCCTTTCTCTCTCTATAAGAGTCTTATTCATGTATTTAGACACACCATTTTGTTGGGGAGTATAAACTATGTTTTTATGCATTTCGATCCCAACTTCCTTGAAATAATTTTCAAATTTCAAAGATGTGAACTCCCTTCCATTATCTGTTCTTAAACATTTGATTGAATTGTTAGTTCTCTTTTCAACAAAAAATCTAAATTGCTTAAATACATTAAACACAACAAATTTTGTTTTGAGAATGTAGACCCACACCTTTCTAGAGTAATCATCTATAAATGTTACACATCAGTATGATGATCCTCCAAAAGAAACTATAGGGGATGGCCCCTAAACACCTGAATGAATATAATATAGAATACCCTTACTTGTATGACTACTTGTTTTAAACGTCTATCTACACTACTTCCCAAAGACACAATGCTTGCAAAAATTCAAATTCAGAGATTTTAAATCTAGAAGTAACTTACGGTTTATCAGTACCTTTAGCCCTTTCTCGCTCATATGGCCTAGCCATTGATGCCATACATGAGTAGTTTCATTTGCTTCCTTAGATGCCACTTTTGCTTCATTTCTTTGAGTACTCCCTTCCAAATTGTAAAGGTTACCAATATTTGTACCCTTCGTTACCACCAAAACGCCCTTGGATACCTTCAACGCTCCACCTTGACTTGTAAATTTATAACCTCTAGAATCCAAAACTCCCAAGGAAATGATTTTTTTTTTTAGTTCTGGTACATGTATTTCCTTTGTTAACTTCCTTACAATACCATTGAGCATTTTAACCTTAATTCTTCCAATCCCAACAGTCTTACAAGAAACATCATTTCCCATAAGAACAATATTTCCATCAATAACTTAGTAAGAAGAAAACCAACTCCTATGTGGACACATGTGATGCGGAGCACCATAATCTAATAACCATTCCTCATGATATTGTGCGATATTACAAATAGATAATAGTTCATCAACCATGCCTAAATGTGTCTCAACCGGATTTGCTTCCTTTATGGAGTCATCCTTGGATTCTTGCCTCTTCCAACATTCTTTCTTGAGATGCCTTGATTTATTATAGTACCAACATTTTTTCTTACCCATTTTTCCTTTTGACTTAGATCTACCTATACCTCTTGAATTCTCCCCTTTTTCTTTGGATCGACCCCAAGCCACTATTTATTTTGGCATGGAGGTTTCTATATTGGATTTATTTTTCACCTCCTTAGACAAGGCTCCCACAACAAAATCATAATCAAGAGTGGTTGTTGTGCTAAAGATAATAGAAGTGACTAAGTGGTCCCAAGTTTCAGGCAATGAACACAATAATATGATTTCCTTGTCTTCATCTTTGATTTTTACACCTATATTTTGGCTCAATTGCACTTATGTGCATATTTTTTAACGTTGGGGGGTTGAAGACCCAGGGTTCATCCATAGTTTGACCAACAAAATCCCCAAGGTATAGACATATCAATTCTCATCCAAAGACTGGAGAAGGTCTCACCCAAGACACCATGAGGATCACAGTGACCATCTAGTCTTATGTTGTGGATGAAGGACTAAACACACAAAGATCCATCTGGGCTGATATTCATAAAATCCACTATAGATTACCTTAACAATTAACAATATATAACATAAACATGCACACTCAATCGAAAAATGAGTAGCACATCATGAGGCCATAATCATTGCAGCTTAATTATATTCACTCCATCACCACAACCATACATTAAGCAATTTATATATTGACAACAATGAAGCCCAACTCTTTTATGCATTTTATCATTGTTACATTACATCGTTCCATGCACATATATTCAGACTCTATAGAGAGGAAATAGTCAGATTTACAACCAGATACATTAAAAAACCATATTCTTAGAGTGAGCTCCAAGACATCAATGAACAATAACATCAACAACTAACTGACTAATCATCTAACTAACTAGCCTTTTCTTCAATTGTCGTTGCTCCCTTTTATCTTCTTCTTAGCTCTGGCGCTCAATCATTCTTAGTTCTACTCCACTCACTTATTTGACTGCTAGTCCTGCATGCTTTTGTCTCCCACATGTATTCCATGTAGCATCTTTGGAATCATGACAATCTCAACTACCTTTCCAACTCATCTCCTGAATGCTCCACATTTCCTCATGCTTCTTGTAGTAATCATTGGGGGATATTCACCGAAGATTCTTTTATTGATTCCAGCTTGCATGCAATGTCTTCTTTATTTCTAGCATGCATCACAAAACTCGAACCGACGCGCATTGGCAAAATTGGGATTTGTGCACATTAACAAAACATGATTTGGAATGCACGCCTTTTGTTACCCCTCACGCAACTACTTAGGTGTGCGCAAAACTGGAATGGGTTCACAGAACTTTGTTTGTTCATGCACACGATATTTACCCAAAATGTTGGGTGACAACAGGGCCCCACCACTATTACTTGGCTTGTCCTTGAGCCAACTTCTTCATGGAATGACCGACGTGATGGATGGAACTGTCTATAGGAGCTCCTGGACGAACTCTGTGAACTGGAGATCAAGCTCATTGAGGTGGCCCCGAAGGCCCTAGGTGAGCTAAGTAACCGCATCTGCATCGACTAGGGTGACCTGACTAACTGTTAGATTCATTCTTTGAAGTTTCTCGATGAAGGGGCTGACCACAACCTATGCGTCTTTCAATTGGGTATAAAAGACTAAGCCCTTATCGATCACAGTAGTGATGAACTCATATATACTTTGTTGCTTAGCGTAGGTTGCAATAATCTCTTTTGTCTTAGTTGCAATAGATGCCATCATAGTGATGTGCTTGCATAGAGGTAAAGAAGCTAGGATACTCTTCTACTGTGTAATTTTAGCATCATCTGTGCGAAGTCGATCATCAATTTTACACAACTCGAGAGGATTTTGTAGATGAGTCCATAAGCTGAAGCTGCAGTTGAAACACAGTTACCAACTTAACGAGAACTCTACAAAGTTTTCATTTTTGGGGGGTCACATTTTTTACCTCGTTTTTAAAAATGGTGCTACCAGTAGCACCCCCTCTCCCTTTTTAGGTAATTTTTTGATATTTTAAATTTTCTGATCCATAATATATTCACATTATTTTTTTAAATGCTTATTTTTTCATCTATTTTTAAAATTTTCTAATTTTTTTTCAACGGTGTTTTTAATCATTTTTCCATGCTTCTTTTAATCTTAAAAATGTTGTTTACCATTTATTTTTTTGAAATTAAGAATTTTCATATAATTATATCTCCTTAATTAATTTATGATTCCATACTTTTAAAATATAGTGAAAAACATAATCTCTAACACATTGTTTACTTTTACATAAAATAATTGTAGTTAAATAACATTATTCTTTATTATTTAAAAAAAATAATATTATTATTTTTTAAATTAAAAACTAAGAAAAATAAAATATTTAAAATTAAAAAAATTAAAAATTAAAAGAAAATTTATATTAAATAGAATTAAATAAAAACTTAAAAGACTAAAGATAAAAAAAACCCAAAAATTATATATATATATATATATATATATA
>JASDQU010302212.1:2590-13811 GCA_032191745.1 Picea mariana | reverse complement strand
GCTATCATTGAGAACCTTGATCTCAAAAAACCTTCATTTAGGCCCTCAAAATGGCCCCGGAAGTTAAAACCTGCTAAAAATAGTAAATTGCCAAAATTGCCAGAAAACTGTTTTGAGCCAGTCGGAAAAGGTGGGTGGCCACCGATATCCACCTGGATCAACAACGCACCAACAAAACCCTAACTATCGGCCCTTTTAGCAACACCTATGAAGCAAGCGAAGTCTCACTCGAGGTAGAAGCAGGGGGGGTTATAAGACGCAGGTGTCTGTAACCAAGCTGGGACACAAATCTATGATAGCAACACTTCACAGAGTATTCTATTAACAATTCACTTTCTCCTGTGCACTGAGCCACAGAGCCAAGCTTCGCACCAGACAGGAGATCTGCGCACTGAGCACCAAATCCTCCTTCCAAAACTGGGTCAAGGCACAGAGCCAACTTCTCTAGTGATCACAAAGCCTTAACACATATACATTATGTTACACAAAGCACTTGCACTTAGCTACCAAGACTTCACTTCCCCCCCTCTTCTACAATACAATCTTACTTATTTATACTAGGTCCACATAGCCCACAAAAATTGGTGAGATCCACGATCTCAGCTCCGCCTGGGCACTCCTTTCTCGACCAATGTGTCTAATTCCAAAAAGTGGTCAAACCTAACCAAGGTTTCCTCAAAACTTGGTCGAGGGCCAACAACAGTCTAAAATGAAAATCCTTCTTCATATTGACAAGACTATATATTCATAAATGAGAAAGAAAAGAAAGAGCACTAAGAGTACTAGAGATGATAAATCAACAAAGGAACATGAAGGAGGAAGACCTTCACAGTATTCACAGAGAGAAGCTCCACCTATGCCAGATCCTAGTCCAATAGAGGTTCCTTCAACTAAAGCTACAGGTTTGAGAGGAAGAAAGTTGTTGTTTCCTTCACCCAGTGTAGCTGACAAGGTCAAATATAGGAGGCCTCTTACCAGAGCAGTAGCCAAGCAAGAGATCCCTGTGAAGGATGATGTAGTAGGAGTTTTAGCCCAGAGAGAAGGTAAATTCATAGATGTTGAAAAACCTGTTGAAATCATCAACATCACTACTCCTCAAGAAAAGAGCAATCCTACTTCTAAGAGGCTCAAAAGACAACTTAAAGAGGCAAGGGTCAAGGTTGATGAAATGAAGAAGGGGGAATTTTTTGCAAAGAAGAAGCTTAATGGACTCATGGGCATGTATCATGAAACTGTTGACAAAGCCAAATTTATAGCCAAAAGGTTTCGGCCCCTCCACAGGCAGCTCATAAACCTATACAGATAGAAAAGAGCTTACCAGGCACAAATCAAAAAGCTAAAGATGGAGTTGCAACCTTTCAAAGAGGATTTGGCCAAGAGAAATCTAGATTCGTTAGCCAAAGTTGCTACCAGAAGGAGCTCCAAAGTCAGAAAATGAAGAAGATGAATTTCCTTAAATAATATCAGTTTTGACAAGTCCCTGTTTATGCATTTTTGAAATTTTTGAGGATGGTTATACCTTATAAATCATGTTTAAGTGTGGGATTATCTCTTCAAGTAATATACCATATTATTATTTGATTACAACAGTTGAAGCACTACAGATAGTTTTTGGGATGTTTTTTGGTATTATTAAATGCAATAAGTTGCTAGAGGAAAGTTCGCAGTGCCTGGCGCTGTGAACTAGTTGATACAGACTGGTGTTGTGAACTGTGTTATAAACTCTCGTTCTAGAAGTTTTGAAGGAATAAGCAGCTTCCATATGGTTAGATGAATGCATGATAGTTGTCTAAGGGTCAGTTGTAAGATGGGAGGCCACCTGCCAAAGGAAGATGCATTCAAAGGGATACTTCATCAGCCATAAAGAAAATGTTATGGGCGTTGCCAACATTAGCTTGGCGTTTAGCATTTTTGTTATTTTATGTTATCCACTTGTTTCCATGCCACTTTGAGGGTACATGGATCCTAGGATAAGGTTTTTATTCGGATTGTAAAGTTGTCATTGATAGTCTAGACTATAAGATAGGCATAGTAAGACTGAGAAAGGTTCAAATGGTTGAGATGATCTCATATTTTGATGTTGTGAATGTAACAGAGACATCTTTGATTTTATGTACCAGACCTTAGACTTTTTGGCTAATAGAAATCAGTTTTTTTTCCCCTATCCTCTTGTTTCTGTCTTACTCTGATTTGCAGTCTGTTGAAGGTTTCAATTGATCTATTGTATATGTATTGCAATGAAGGATTTGTTGTGATGTCGTTTAAGATTTTATCAAAGTTTCCCTTTTGATTAAAGAAGATCTTGTTTCAGAAGGTTTTCTTCATATATCTACTAGTATTACCTGATGTAAATGTTAGATATATTTCACATTTCTTACTGAAGTCTTCCCCCTATCCATCTTATTCTTTAAACCCTGATCTAAGTTACTCAAAACCTCATTTGCTAGTGCATTTTATCTAGAACTTACTGTGATTGACATGGTTTTACTAAGTTTTTATCCATTCACCACTTATCATAAAAACTTATCTTTAAACTTACTGATGGGTGTTGAGCTTACACTTTAGCAGTCAAAGTGTGACTTTCAGTGCTAACAGAGCTCATCGAAGAACCCAACGAGTCTGCACAAAGACTATTGGAAACCCGGGAAATTGTTGAAGCCCTAATTACCAAGGAACCAAAAATCTTTGAGGAATAATATGTTACCTTGCGCGATGCAGCCTACAATCTAGTGTCCAAAAAATTGATACTAGGTAAAATTAATACCAGAAACAAAAATTCATTAGAAAAGTGGAAATCATCAATTGCTTTTGATGGGATTGCACCATTGAAAATTGCACAATTACATGACACAATTGGAGAGGCTTTGAAGCAATCTGTTGATACTGTGGAAAAGGAAAATTTGGATTTGAAACAAAAGATAAAAGAATTAGAAGAAGTCTTAATGCGAGGACCTTTATTTCTAGAACCCCTTAATGCAGTTCAACCAACATTTGTGGTAGAAAACATTCTGTAAAGAAACAGTAAATGTAAAGGCTCATCAAGCTTGTTGCAAGCAATAAGAAAGTATATCGGGGATGCAATACAATAAAGAATTGATCTAATTCAAGAAATTTGGGATCTTGCTCAAAGTATTGCCAATTTTTCTTCAAGAATTACAAATTTTAAGGAATATCTGCTAAAATATTTAGAGAATAATGAAGGATTTTGCAAGGAAGTTGTGAGTACATTTTCGGCCAAAGTTTTGAACTTAATTGATGCCTACAGAAAAGAGAAGAAACTTCCTTCGACTACATGGATGAAACAAATCAATGCATGTTGGCTAAGGAGAATCAAAAATTTGAGAGAAATGATAAGTGAGTTATATATTTTAAAAAATAAAAAGAATATTTGATTTATTCCTTAAACTTGTTGATCTTACCAAAGAACTTTATGGTCCTAAAATGTTAATGGATACAATGCTCTTATCAAAGGAAACGTTAATAGAACAACTTGATGCATTAAAGGTATCTTGGGAAAATGAATTTACTGAAACAACAGAGTTTTCCAAAGAAGTTGAAAAGTGGTTAGTTAGGTATATTAATAGAAATGATTAAGTGGATGACACGTTGCACCAATCGGGAATGGACATGAGAGAATTTGAAAATGAATTATTTGAGATAAAAACTAGGCATGAGATCATGGTAGCTTCTTTGAGAGAGTGTATCAAGGAATGGTTAAAGAAAGCATTAATTAAAATCACCAAGCCAGAAAATCAAGAAATAGTTGCAGCGGTTATGCCACCTCAACCACAACAAGCATCTATAAAAGAAACAGCTCCAAGCAAGTAAAGGGTTATGAAAACTTTCCATCACAATGAGTCAAGCAACAACTCTTTTCCTCCCTTTTAAGTCTATTTTATTCCACAATCATTTATCATACCGCCTTATTTTTCTCGGTTATCTATGAAAACCAGGCTAATCCTTGATTGTCTTTTTCTTGTCTTCAAGATATTTTCATTTTATGTTATGTCGGAGCCCCATCCCAGCCCTCTTTGAAGGGAGAATGCAAATATTTTCTTTAAAAACATTTACTTTGTATTTAAAGATCTATATTATTTTTTGAGACTCTGAGAGAACTATCTTGGAATATTACATCATTGTATTCTCAAATACTTTGAATCTTGAGATTTCAAATGTTTATTCACCATAATCTTTTTGGTGTTTAACTAAATGATCATTTAAATTTCTCTGTTATATGTGGTCCATTTTGCTTGTCTCCTTTTTATGGATATCGTTTACTGTCTTGATAAATAATGTGATGGAAATGTCAGTGTTTTATTTTTCATACTCATTTAGTTTATGAATCTTGTAACATATTGTATATAATCTCTTGGAAGATTCTTGGTCCCAATATCAAGTATTTCTCTGAATGTGAATATTTGTTTTCAATAAGTCTGGTCCTTCTCAGGATTTGTTTCTATTTCTATATATAATTTCATAATAAAAAGACGAGTACCACCTCTATAAGAACATAGGGGGATTCATATCCTTGTGAGGTAGACCTTAAGACCGTAAAACAATCTTTTAGATCAAAAGATTTACGGAAATATACCTCATTAGTTGGAGAGACATGCATGTGGATTGCAGCCTACTAGTGAGGTTACGCGACATGCATGTTGATTGTTGTCCAGTAATTGACTTTGAGAGATTCGTGATTCGGGAGTTCGAGGAGGTGGAATCTGGGAACTCGGTAATTCAACTCATTAGCTACACCATTACGACAATTATGAGGCAACTTGATAGAGCTCAAATTGTTACAGTAATTGTGTTCAAAAAAGAAGCTTCTAAAGGATGTCATTGATATTTAATATTCAGTTTATGTGTTTAACATTAAGTATATGTATTTGATTTCAATTTGTTATTTTTCAGCATAGTACACCTTATCGGGAGGTATAAGGATTACCCATGTAATAAAGTTACCTTAGTGACTTTAGGTTAAAATATTAGGGTTTTTTTCTTTTAGGGTTTTGGTCACTCAAGCTCTTTATAAGAGTGAGGACCCTCATTGCAATATTGTACCATTCAATAATAATATCATTCAATGTTTATGGAGATCATTTTTTGGTATCGTAACCCCACCTAGGGTTTCTTTGGTTCTCGTAATATTGTTGTAAAGTCATATGTGTAAATAAACATATGTGTAAATTATACAAAAAACCATAGACTTCTAGAACGCATCCATAACAATGCAAACATCATTATTTTGGTTTTGAGTACTCGCAAGATGTTTACTGTCACAATTGTAAAGCAATGGAACTATTAAAAATAGTAGTTCTAGTACACCTTTGAGGTGATCTAAAAATTACTCCATGCCCTTAGGCCTTAAAAAATATTAAAAGACAAGAAATAGTATCCTATAATATATAATTGGTTGACACACCCCTTATTTAATCGTCAACTACTTGTGCATGGAATATATCATAGTTGTTGGAATTATTGTCATTGATGTCAAAGGATTAACAATGTCATATTACAACATTATAATACACACAACATTTCCATCACACACACACACACACACACACATATATATATATATTAAAAAAGGGGCACATGTGAAAAAGTAAAAAGTGAAATGGTGATTTTGAACCCATGGGTTTGGGGTATTTTCCCATGGTATTTGGGGTACTTTCCCATGGTATTGAGAATTAATTATTTTATTAAGGGACATGTCCCTTCATGAAGGGTTATGAAAAACTATAAAAAGAGAAAGCATTGAAAGAAAGTGTGTGTGTGAAAAATGGATTAGCAAAGATTGAATTGCGAATTCAATTCCAAGTCATCCTAGCATTTTCGTGATAACTCTTTTTCTAGGACGTTTCAGACCCTGCAATTTGGAAAATATGGAGGAGAGATGTTGGTGTACATATGGTAAAAATATTAGATCATGGTTCTCTATTCTTTCGGAGATATTCCATGTGGAAGTTAGGGTTCTTGAATGCTCCCAAAATCAATCTCAAACGGATCATCTTGGTACTTTCACTATAACTTATTTCATTTGATGTTTCAAAATTGGATAGTTTGCATAGATATAGGAGTGATCTTGGTGTACATGTGGTAAAAATATTGGATGTTGTTTCACTATAATTTTGGATATATTCCTTATGGAATTTAGGGTTCCTTAATGCATTTGAAATCAATTTCAAACAAGTCATCTTGACACTTTTGCTATATTTTATTTTATGGAGTGTTACATACCCTAATATTTTGCAGAGACCAAGGAGAGATCTTGGTGTGGAAGTTAGGGTTCCTGAATGTTCCTAAAATCAGTTTCAAATAGGTCATCTTGACACTTTTGCTATAAATTATTTTTTGGGATGTTCTAGACCCTAATATTTTTCATAAACAGAGGAGAGATATTGGTGTACATGTGATAAAAATATCAAATTTTGGTTCACTATACTTTTGGAATATGCTATGTGGATGATAGGGTTCTTGAATGCGCCTGAAATCAATTTCAAACAAGTCATCTTGGCAATTTTTCTCTAACATATTTTCTAGGATGTTTCAGACCTTGAGATTTTGTAGAGATAGAGGAGACATACATAAGTACTTTAGGTAACATATTCAGAATCATATTTGAAAAATTTGATACGTGGCATTGTGTACAAGTTTTTTATTTGGAAGAGGCCCAAAACAACAAGCTTTAGGAAAGTTTCCATTTGGAAATTCAAATTTTGGTCAAACCCGGTAAAGGCAGAAGTAGTGAGAAGAACTGGTGAAGGAAAAAGCCATGAGTAGACCTAGTAAAGATAGAAACAATGAGAAGACTTGGTGAAGGTAGAAATAGTAAGTAGACTCGGTGAAGGTTGGTACAACTCAGGGATTGGTGTCTCTTGCTAAGTTGGTGCTTAGCGGTGGTGATTGGTGTCTCTAGTAGATTGGTGTTCATGAAGATCTGTAAAATATTGGTGTCTCTTGCTAATTTCATGATTATCAATGGGGATTGGTGTCTCTGGTATATTTTTGTCTATGAATAATTGTAATATATTAGTGTCTCTTGCTAAGTTGGTGCTTGGCGGTGGGGATTAGTGTCTCCAATAGATCGGTGTCTACAAAGATCTGTAAGACTAGGTTGGTGCCTATCATGATTTATACCAGTGGGGATTGGTGTCTCCAATAGGTTGGTGCCTACAAATATTTGTAACAGTAGGTTGGTGCCTACAAAGAATTATAAAGAGAAGTTTTGTGGTTTTCTCGTGAAAGGGTTTCCACATAAATCTTGTGTTCTATGTTATGGTTGATGAATGTTTGAAAAAGTAAAAAATTGTATTATATTTGAAGGAACAAACTAGGCCTCTTGGAGCATAAGGATGTGAACCTATGGATCTTGGTTTTGATATTTGGAATTGGTCGTGATTGGTTATACCACCCCAACAACTCCACCAATAGGTGCGGTTGGGAAGAAGACTAGTGAAAATAATGCAAAAGCCATGAATGCCATCTCGTGTGGTCTATCAAAATCCGAGTTTGTCAAGGTGATGCATTGTGGATCGACAAAAGAAATTTGGGACAAGCTTCAAAATATATATGAAGGTGATGACAAGGTTAATAAGGAAAGATCCAAACTCATTGAAGACAATTTGAAAGCCTGGAAATGAAAGACGAAGAAACTGTGATAGCATATCTTCTCTGTGTGGATGAAATTGTCAACACCATCACAGGACCTGGTGAAAAGGTTTAAGAACCGATGATTGTAAAAAATGTGTTAAGGTCACTCCCCTTAAGATTTGATACCAAAGTTTCCTCCATTGAAGAAATGAAGGATCTTGAGTCATTAACAATGGATGAATTACATGGGATCCTCATGGCATATGAAATGAGGAAAAAGAAAAAAAATCCTTCAAAAAAAGAAGTATCCTTCAAAGCCTCAAAGAAGACAATGGATGAAGAGCATGAATCAATCGATAGCTTTGACAATGAATCAGATGCAATGGAATCCCATTTTGTGAGGAAACTCAAGAAAGGATCGGGAAAATATAAAGGTAAGCTTCCCTTTAAATGCTTTGATCATGGAAAAGTAGGAAATTTTGTTGATAAATGTCCATTTACAAAATATGAAAGTAGTAATGATGAAGAATACAATAACGTAAAGAAAGGGATAAAAAATCATCAACACAAAAAGAACCACAAACAAGACAAGCATGAAAAGAAGAAGAACTCTTATAAGTAGAAGAAGAGTATCTGCTCAAAATGGGTTAGTGACTCGTCTAGAGAAAGCAATGAAAGCAGGTCCGATAATGATAGAGAAGAAACTCTCCTTATGGAAATAGAAATGAAGATTGATGAAGACAAAGGGGAAAAAATGATGGTTTCAGAAGAAGAGGAAAATGTCGAAATAGAAGGGGAAGTGGATCTTGAAGAAGAACTCATGTGTGCCTTAAGTGAAATAATTAAGATTAGGAAAAATAATTTGAAACAAAAGAATCAGTTGTAGAAATATGAAGAAGAGGATCGTGATTCAAAACTGAGATTTCCACAAAGCCTTGAAGAAAAAGAGAAGATTATTATCAGCCTAAAGATTTAGCTAGAAGAGGCAAAAAGGACAGAAGAGATGATGAGAATCCAGCTGAAGAAAAAGGAATAAAATTGCAAAGAGATAGAATATGAAATTGTTACTTAAGAAAGGAACTGGAGAAAACAACTACTAAAATATTATATGATATCATCAATTGTCAAAGGTATCCATTCATTAAGACTAGTCTTGGATATGAAGTTATTGTTGCCTCCCTACCTACACTTGGCCTTGCTACAACCAGGGGAGTTTTATCTGTTACAAGTGGAGTTCAAACTAATTTTCCAGAAGAGCAACCTATTGTTGATTGTGTTGAACAGATTGATGAGTTGTATGTTCCTCACATGCCAAAATTTGAACATGATGTTACAGAGGACATTGTTGTTGATATGTCGAGTTGTTCTACTTCTGTAAGTGAACCTCTCCCTTAACCTACTTCCTCTAATCAACCAACACAAAAATATGTGCCCTATCATTATCCTTGCCATAAAAATCTAAGGAATCGTAATCATTCTTTTCGATCTTTGCAGAAGAGGCGTGAAAGACAGAGTTGTGGATCAGTGTCGACCACTAGGATAGATTGTGGTTGGATTGATGGATGGTTGTGGAATAATTTGAACATGTGTTTGAGGACTTCATATCATTGTGTATCATTGGTTGTACAATCATGCAATTTTCCTCTTACTTACTAGTGATTTCCTTGGAAGTGGTTGACCGAAGATCGACCTGATGTGATAGATAATTGGAGTTTTGACTGAGCACTTAAGGAGAACCATAAGTTCAGGTGGAGCATCCCTTTTCCTTTGATGTTAAAGGGAGAGAGTTGCAGACAGGGGGAGAATTCTTTCCATGCCTAGCGGACTATATGTTACGTTCTAGGATTGTCATCAATGACAAAGGGGAAGATTGTTGGAATTATTTTCATTGATGTCATTAATTTCATATTATGACATTACAGTACACAAAACATTTTCAAGACTGATTTATATATATAGTTCTACAAGTATATTAAAAAGGGGGTACATGTGAAAAAGTAATAAGTGAAATGGTGGCTTCAAACCCATGGGTTTGGGGTATTTTCCCATGGTATTTGGAGTATTTTTGTTGAATTTTATGATTTTCAGATCTAACAATTATTTCCTTATGATTTAAATGTTATTATTATCATAGAATAATTACACATTGAAAATCTCAACAAGACTTAACGAACTTGATGAGAGGTTGTTGTAAGTAAATATTGTACGAGATGATATATTACAATTGAGGACCCCAATATATATACTTGGGCGAAGTGCCTTTTCATTTAATGGACAAGTCTTTTCCATTATTGTCTTTTCATTAATTAATTTATTATTAATTATTAATTATTGATTATTTATATATTTATACATTATATTATATTATTTATATATTATATTTATGTTGATGATTATTTCCTCACATGCACATCTAATTAATATAGATCACTCCATCCCGGAGCAAGAAATGTGAGAGCACCTCAAGTCTATCCAATCCTCGTCGGGAGAAAGACTACGCCTAGGCCATTCATCACTAGCAAATCTTTGTGAGTAAATGAGTCATTTCCCTTGGTCAAATCAGCATGACCAATCTAGGAGAATGTCTGCCCAATGATGCTAACTGGAGAAGCATCAACACTCCCTCTCAGCGAGGAAGACATTCTACATCACACCATTCTTGTCTCTAAAGTATATAAAATTTGTCTTAGACAGAGGCTTGGTGAGAATGTCTGCAATTTGCTCAGCTGTGGATACGTATTGAATCTTTACTGCTCCCTTCTATAGCATGTCTTAGATGAAGTGATATTTTATCTCAATATGCTTCAACTTGTCATGATCAAGGAGTTATGCAATAAAATAAGAGTGATTTTATGGGAAAGGGACATGTCGTTGTATTATATTAAAAGAAAGTAGAAGATACAACCTAATTGCCTTGATGTCGCAAGCTTCCTTTCAGTGACCCTTGGTTCCAACACACACACTTGCTCTGTATTTGCATGAAGAGGATCCAATACAACTTGATAGACCAGATAGAGTCTTCAAGCTTCTGTCCAAGCAGAGTTCTTCACACAATCCTTTCACCAATTCTTCATTTAATCTTGCTTAACCTTTTCCATGAGAAACCTATCAATATATAGGAGAAGGAGGGATGGTTACATGGATGAGGATGATCCCACCAAATCTGAGAAGTCAGTAGGATGCCAACCATGCGAATGCCAACTCATTTTCTAGAAGATCCCCTTCTAGAACCTTTGTGACCTCTTCTCTTCTTCAAGCTTAAAAACAGGTTCACACCCTTCCTATAGAGTAGACTACGAACAGTTCACACCCTAAGTGTGGGTGGCCAGCGAGAATGAGGGATTTTCGCACCCTGTAACATAGGCAGCCTATGAACTCATTTTAAAAATGTGTTTTTTGGAAGAAGACAGTAGTCACTTTTCTCAGGCAAAAATCCCTTGTGGGAGCCTGAATACATCACTTGTAGAGACATCACTAGAGTGACGAAAATCATGTGTAACAGAATGCCCCCCAAAGTATGAGGCTGGAATCTGTGACAACCGAAATACTTTGTAAACTATGTGTGTGTGTCAGAAACCAGGAGCGCACCTAATCGGAAACCTGTAAACAACCAAGCATCTGCAAAATATAA
>JASDQU010302209.1:0-10990 GCA_032191745.1 Picea mariana | reverse complement strand
TACGGGGATACTCAGGAGAGGTGATTCTCTGAGGGTCAAAGTTTATGTATCATAATTTTTTACTGCAATATGTGTAAAACGGAAGAGAGTATGATGGGGCAGTTTAGCAGAGGGCTTGTATATTTGAGGAATTCCGAGAAAGTGGCTAAGTATGGAATAGAGAAATGGTGGGTCCGAATCGTTTTCAGAATAGAGGATTGAAGATTTTGTGGATGGACACACCCAACGATGTGAAAATGACATTCCATGATGTTTGAAATAAACACTCGGAAGGGATAATACAACCATCCAAATTTTTTTGTTTTATGCGCATTAATGGGAGATCTCCTCAAATCCTGGTTTAGCATTAATGCTTGCTAAGTGCATACTTAGAAATAATAGTGTATATATAATTGCCAATTGGTAAATGCAAAGGGTGTGGGCATGGGAAACAATTATTAGGAATTGGATATTTCTTGAACTCGCCAACCCGATGATCTGTGAAACAAATTCGAAGAAATGGTCAAGTATGGAAAGCGGACGGATGAGGTTCTAAATGGGGTGACAATATTTCCACATGAGACGTTCGGACCCAGTGGTCAAATTGTATGTGTCAGAAGTTTTTAGTGAAAAATGTGTACCATCGAAGAGGGCATGATAGGTAGACTATTATACGGAAGACGGTGTGATGTGAGTCCGGTTGTAAATTTGAATATCGCGGAAGTCAAGGTACTATTTGCAGGTAACGAAACAATAAAAGTGCAATATAGAGCCCACCTACCTAGGAATCCACAATTGGAGAAGTCACTGGGCATGGAATGGGGAAGCGGGCGGCCAGAGTCACGATATAAAAGCACGGGTGCAAATGTAAACCCGCAAGTCCGCCAACCCGCACAGCTAGACATTTTCAGAAAAATGACTAAGTGACGAGAAAGATAAAGTACATGGAAAAAAGAAACGGGAATTTTGTTAAGTATAGAAGACGGATGTCGATCTTTTCTGCATGTTTCTAGATAAGTTATATGTTGATTGCATATACTTGGAAAGAAGTGTGAAGGTGGCGGGAACAAAAAACAACAAATAGGAAATGGAAATTGTCTAAACAGGCCAACCCGATGATCCGCGGAAGAGATTGAAGGAAATGGTCATGGAAAGTGGATGGGGAGGCTTCAAAATAGACTGACAAGGGTTCCCGAGGAGACATGAGGCCCCGATGGTCAAATTGTATTGATCGAAACTTTTGAGTGCATACTATATAAGACGAAAAAGGAGTTGATGCAGGCATCCAGAAGGCAATTTGTATATCGTGGAAGCTGAGGGGCTCTTTGTAGGTCAAGGAACACTGGAAATGCACTCCGCCTGTTCGGGAATACGCAATTGTAGTCCTCAAAAATTTCATGTGCAAACTGTGTATCATGGAACATGGTTTAATGTGGGAGTGTTGAAGTAAATTTGTATATCGTGGAGGTCCAGGTGTTGTTTGCAGACAATGGAACAATGGAAGTGCAATATAGAGGCCGCCTGCCCGGGAATCTGTGATCTGAGAAGTGCCTATGCATTGAATGGGTGGTGGTTTCTCTGAGTTGCGATATAAAATCACGAGCACAAATGTGAACCCGTTAGTCGGCCAACACATGCATTGAGACATTTTCATAAAAATGACTAAGTAAGAAGAAAGAGAGTAAAGGGAAAAAAGAAAGGTCGATTTGGTCAAGTCTATAAGAGGGAAAATAAGGTCCAATATATTTAAATCTGCAATAGATATTCCATTTCCTGGCAATATCTCTTATGTATGTTGCTGGAGAATTTGTATACATATTGAATATACTTGGAAAGAAATCTAAAGGTAGAAGACACAGGAAAGAGAAACTAGAAATTTGAAATTTCTTGAACCTTCAAACTCAACGATCCGTGAAAGAGATGTCAAGAAATGGTCAAGTATGGAAAGTGATCGGATGGGCCTCAAAATAGGGTGACGGGTTCCCAAATAGACGTAGGACCTCGACTGTCAAATTGTATATATCGGAACATTTGAGTGAAAAATGTGTAACATGGAAGAGGGGATGATGTGGGAGTCCAGAAGTAAATCTGCATATTGCAGAAGCTGGAGTGTTGTTTGCAGGTCACAGAACAATTGAAAGGGCAATTTAGACAAAGTGGAAGCGCTCAATGGAAATGCATGAATTTGCCAACCCGTGCGGCAAGACATTTTCGGAAAAACGACTAAGTAACCAGAAACATAAACTACAGGGGCTAAAAGAGTGGGAAAACAACAAGGCGGAGGGCAATTTTCGTAAGCGGGAATTGGTTTCAAACAAGTCCCATTGTTGCAAAACCATTATTTTCTAGTAATTATCAGTAAATGACTTCTTGAAGATTAGACACATTTTTCCATGACTGTAACATTTTAACTTAAGTATTAAACTTCTTTCATTATGGGTTGTTATCAGTAAAGCTTAATAATTGCATGTCTAGAAACAAGAATGACGATCTTGTTGCAACATTGTGATTTGGTATTGCTATGTTCTATTTGCATCACGAATAGAATTGAATGTTGGCTTGAAAACTGTCTGAAATTCTTTTTTTGTTTCCATAAAAGCCGGATGGAACGACACAGTGCATTTCCATATAATTGTTAAATGTTCCATTTTAGAACAAATTATGTAAGAAAATACAATATCGAAGAACTAGGAGACTATCTAACTATGCCAATGAGAAGAGGTGTTAAATCCAGAAAAGAAGCAACAAACAAGACTCCCAAGGAAAAAAATTTAATAGTAAATCCATTAAAATAAAACAATACTGAGCACTGTATATCTATGCTTAGAAATTGGACCGAGTTCATTGGGCCAAAAAAATGAACATATTTTCCATAGACAGGGGCACATGATCTGCAACATGCAGGAGCCATCAAGATGTTATTCAACATGAATAGAAAATTGATTACCATGGATATTTTTTTTAGGAAATCCTTGCAACCTTCTCCTTGCTGGATCAATGTTTGGTGCCCCGTTCTCAATATTTTGCAGAAGACCTGAGCCGACAAAGAAATAGGAAAGTGGGTCTGTAGCGGGGTAAATCCTTGGTTTGAAGCAGAGGAACAAAATCCATGTGGTAAAATTCATAGTTCTCACAAGATTCCTGTGAGGAAGAAGACGAAAAACATTGCAGGGAAAATACAATAGCCCAAAACTGAAAGTTAGGAAACACCAAGAAACCAGCTCCTCACATTTGAAAACCTTAGGGACACAAGTTACACGTTCAATTCCAGAGGCCCAAATTAGTCCATTCTGGGTGGAAGGAGACGACCAGTAGGAATATGCCTTGCACCAGTGGGAGTTTTGGTCCTCATTCCCTAAGATGTTAATTGCATATCCAGGGTAGTGGTCCTGCAACTGAATAGTTTTTTGGCTTAAAATATATCTTTGGGAGAATCAACAAATCATTTCCTTACAGTGAAATACTTCCATCCAGAATGAACTAATATGGACCTCTAGAATTCCTACTTTCGGGATACAAAGAGGCTATTGCGTTCAACATCGGTTTCTTTTCTGTAACCCATTCTTTTGGTGTTGTCAGGACTGCCATCATCGAGCCAGGAAGTGTTTCCCGTTATAGTTTATTTCAATTTGGGCATAGTAGTGGGACCAGTCTATGCATTTCCATCATCCATTTTTGTATCGTCGTCCATCAGATCATCTTCTTCCGACTCAAAATCCATCGCATCAACATCTGCACCAGGTATCAATGCAAGTCAGAAAGTTGTTTGAGTAGGCAGGGTTGCATTGGAATTGTTTGGCTTGAAATATATCTCTCGGTGCATCAAGGGACCATCTCCTTTTTTTCTCTTGGGCGGAGGGAGATGAGTAGTAAGAATATGCTCTGGAATACTGGTACCTCTGTCCATCATGTCCGAAGGTGTTTACTGTATCTGGAAAGACCTGTTGTGGAACTACTACCATAAGTTAATGAGAATTTTTGTTTGCTCCAGATGATGTTTGAAATGAAAATTGAGGAGGGATAATATAACCATCTGCAAATCTTGGTTTAATGCTTATCATTGGAATATCTCCTCGACAATCTCCAGGGTTCGTGTGTAATGATTTGTTACCATTAAAGCTTACTAATTTCATATTTAGAAAAAAGTGTGAAGGTGGTGGTGACTCATGATACAAAAGAATTAGGCATATTTGGAATAGGGAATATTGATGGGCTTGAAAACATCCCCCAAGCTTTACTCAGGAGACATGAGGGGCCAATGGTCAAATTGAATCTACCCCAACTGTTGAATGGAAACTATGTAACACGAAACATGAGACAATGATGAACTTCGAGAGTCAATTTGTATATTGCGTAACTTTGGGTGTTGTATATAAAGGAAGGAGACATTCGGAAAAGGGACATCTGGAAAAAGGACCAAGTAAACAGAAATTGAAAGAAAAAGAGATAAAGGGGAATTTTTTTGCTAATTTGTATATTGTGGAAGTCTGGGTGTTATTTGTGTTGAAACAACCCCCATTTTCTAAAAATTTTCAACACTAAAGTTTAGCTATGGAGCCGCCTCTTAACAATGATCTTTATTTAAGAGACTTGTTTTGGTTTCTCGAAAATCGGCAGTTCGCGATGCATAAAGAGCTATTTTCCCAGGCTACTTAAAGCCCCGAGTTCCGAAACCCCGAGAACCCGTTTTAAACGCGCTTAAATGCAAGCTAAAAGTGTTTAACTTTTAATAAGGCCCATTGTAATTTTGTGATTCGGGTTTCCCTGCGACAAAGTATTATCAAATTCTTGCCCCTCGTAATCTCGAATCCCGAATTCACGAAGTTTAGAAAGTTTTTCCCAAATCAAAAATTAATTAAAAGTTTTAAACAAAGGATTATCACTTAAGATAATCATGTCGCGAGTTTGCGATTCAAACTTTACTTATGCCATAATTTCCGGGGATATGATACTTATAACCCCGATACCCGAGGTCGCGAGATCCCCTTTTCAATCTTGATAAATTAAAAACCAAAGGTAATTAATGTTAATCTGCCAAATCATAGTTTCGCGATCTCCGGGGTTCATAGTCCAAAACTGAGGGTAGAAATATTCTGAAGTTGCGAACGCCAAAAAAATAAATTAAGAACTAAAAGAACTTAATAAACGGACTAAGCCAGATTAAATAATGCCTTAATCAACTTTTACACCAGTACAACCAATAGACAAATCTTTAAACGTCTCTGCGTTCTTCCCGAGTCACTCCATCAAAACATTTATGACATTTATAAGAAGGTCCTATGAAGTGATTGATACTAAGATCTGATTTTATCTCTAAAATCTTTCCTTTAATGATTTGAACGTTCTGTCAACGAGAACTCGCATAGAATTTAAGTGCACAAAACAAAACGATTACCATTGTTTGTTTGAAATTCTTTCTAGTTTTTCGCAGAGTCATTTTGGCAAAGTAACCCCTGTTAGTATTTTCTCTCTCTGTTAAAGGAAGCCGAATTACAAAGTTCTATATTATGGCTCCGAGGAAAACTCCCAAGACTACTGGTGAGAGTTTGGGTCAAGGTTCAGATATTATCTCTGATACTTCACCTAGGAGCATTAGTACTGTCAAAACATGGACACAAGTCTCTGACATCTTGCAACGCGAGCTGATCAATTGTTCGGACGATTCCAGCGGTAATGAGAAAGAGGACATATCCATAAAATATAAACTTGTCACTCAGTCTAAGATACACAAGATCATATTAAGGCCATGTCTCCTCCCGTATTGTGATATGATAAAATGGGTGTTGGACCATGTAGATATCCCAACCAGGACAATTTTCAATGAGCAGAAGGTGGCGGTTGGGACTATCAAGCCAGAACAAATACGAGAAATGTACAAATTGTCTCCCATGCCGAGATTCACGCACAATGCCGAATTCTTAGAAGTCTTAAAAAATAAAGAATGCGAGCAGTATGGGAAAAACCTATCTGACCTTATTAAATATTGGTGTTCGCACCCCACAAAATTTAGGGCCGACTCCAATGGAATCTATTCGATCTCAGCATTGGAGACATAATTCATGTATATAGCAATGATGGTATGTAGGATGTACGGGAAGGAGGATATCGCTCACTTCTTCCTCCCATGAGTGCCACTGATTCACACAGTGGCTGAGGGTTTCACTTTCAATTGGGCCAAGATTTTGTTTGATAGTCTGGCCAGCCAGATCATAGAATACTGAGAGCAAAAGGCAAGTGGGAAAATGTCCTTTTTTTTATGCCGGCTTACATAATGGATGTTGTATGCTTCTTGATGCCTTTCCCATTAATGAGCTGGAGTTGGACTCCAACCAATGAATCACCTATTCATGAATACCATTCGAAGCTCTGGGAGGATAAAGAAAAGGATTTTGTATATGAGATTTTCAATTGGGTAGTGGTGCCCATGCATATTTCTATCTTCGGCCAACCACCCCCCTAGATTTCGGATAAAGCCGCGTAGCAGACTGGTATATTGAAAGGGAATTTTCATATATTAGGGTTTTTGGTTTCTCTATTCCACCATATTCCCTACCTTTGTTTTTACCAGATAATATGTGTGTCCCAAGATTTCCAAGAAAACGGTGCTTGGTGGGATAAGCAAGGAACTCAAAGGAGTTCAGAAGAAGGTATGGCCACCTTTTCCCATACACATTGGCACCTATTCTTTATTAGATTTTGGCCATGCTAAAGTAGAGGCCGCAACCCTGAGTGAGATGAGACAAGTGGGCATCAAGTTTAAGAAGCATGACCCGCATAAGATTGTGGGCAACCACCTGGAAAGTTGCAGCCTGAAAAGATACGAGCACAAAATCTCCCCCCATGATGAAGTTTTCTGAGGGGTAAAAACTTACTTAGAAGTTACAAACCGGGTTCGAGCCCTCCAGTACAAAGACATGTTTGATTTTTATAAGTTCCAAGAGCACCGAAGCAGTGGCCTCTCTAAAGTTTTTCAAGGCACAGTCTCGAAACCCCCGGGGTGTCAACAAGCAGAGGCCGAGGGCCTGCCAGGCATAGGCCCGGATGAACAGGAAGCTCAAGGCAACACAGAGAAAACTAAGGTAATATCAAAAAGACTTTGGAGCATCATTGTAGTCATTATGCTCAGATGAATGTGTGTAGCAGCCACATTTCTTCTCAGAGATAGCTACCACCATTCGAGCAAGTATTTCAGTTATTTAGTTTTACATTTTTAGCCTATTTCATTTATTCAATAGAATATATTGTTCACGAGATATTTTTGTTGTTTTTAATATCTTTATGTTTATTATATTCAATCTTCTAATTAGTTCGTTCCTCTCCTAAATCCATATTAACGACCCTCACAAAACCGTATTGTACAGATCCCCTTTGTTGTACGATATTGAACCATCTTTAATACTGAAATCTCCTTAAAGTGCATGCCAATCCCTCTCATGGGGATGCATGCCAAGCCATTTTTGTGTTGTTCTTCCCTCCAAGAAAAGAAAATTCTCTTGGAATTCATTCCTCTTCACATTCCCTCCAACTCTCCTGAAAGTGTGTGCCCTCTCTCCCTCAAGTGTTGCATTTATGCAATTTTAATGTGTAACTCCTCTAACCCTTGGTCTCCATTGAGTGACTCTTCATTTTCCCTTGTGATCAATGGTCAGGAATTAATCATTCTTTGAGGTCACTTAAGTCACTAAAGTAACCCACAACATCATAAAGTCACTTTTACACTTTAAAAAATAAAAGACCCAACTGTATAAAATCACTTTATAAAGTAACTTTATAAAAACACATTATAAAGTCACTTGGGAGAAAGCATGCCCAATCACTTATGCATGTTGGGCATCGCCAATGCAAAAGTACCTTCGAGCTACCAAATCTAAGAAGTCTTTCCCCCATTGAGAGCACGGTTGTGACTAGGTACCTAATGTACAAGATTGCTTCAAACTCTAGTCAAAGGCACATGTGGCACAAGCAGGGTTAGCATAAAGATGCCAAGTCTTGGATAAATCATTGGAGAATCAAGGAGCAGGTCACTTTACATAATAACAATGATATTAAAAATATTATTACATCTAAATTTAAGGAGAAATTGTGGTGCGATAAAGAATTAGAGGATAAAAGAGAATTGAGATACTATAATGAGGTGATCAACCCTAATCTAGAAGATCAAAGGTATCTCTTTCTTTTGACGAGCCTAAAGAATAAAATCAACATTGCTAAAATTAAAGCGAAGCATAGTGAAATAAGGCATTGGACAATTCCTAAACTATCATGGGTAAAATAATTTTTCATCTTTATGACACTAAGAGAGATGAAGATAAAAAACACTTTCTCTTAGAATGTCATGCATACAGCCACATATATCACAATTTCAAAATATTTGCAACCTTAATAACCTTTTAACTCATCAAAGCTATAGTTACTTAGAACATAAATAAAATTCTAAAGAAAACCAAGTAATTCCTTACCTTTCATAAGGTGAAATAACCAAATTTGGTGTGAGTGGACGTTAGTCATAGTCATCATCATTAGTATTATGTATTGATGAATTGTTTTGAACCTAAAACCATCATCATCATCGTTAGTACACTTAATATAAAAGACGTTATATAAAAAGATAAAAAGAGAGATATTATTTTTACACATAATGCAAATATAAATATTTTAACAATAATCAAAATTATATTTTTACATATCCATATCTACATAGTTTGTAAATTTTGAATTTTATAGAGTATACATGGAGTATATATTTGTATGAGTGGATGTTACATCAAATTTCAGCACTATGTATACATAATATGAAAAGTGTTAGGAAAAGATTTAAACAAAAAAGAAATATGAGATTCACACATAAATAGAATTGTTATAAATATTTGCATAAAAATATTACATAGTTGCATGGAACCACTCCCTACATTTTCAACATCTAGTTCCGAAGTTTCGGGAGCTTGGGAACTAGTTGGGAAAGTCCTAAATTGGTTGGGAACTCTTTTGGGAACTCAGGAGCTTTTTGGGAGCTTCAACATCAAATAAATGGGAGCTTGGGAAACTAGTGTCCTAAAAGAAGAGCTTTAAATTAGAATTATATTAAATTAAAATATACATATATGTATTCCTTTATTACAAATATATAATTTCTTACAAATATTTTCATTATATTTATTCAAAATATCACTATAAAACTAAGACTAAACTATAGGTAAATATTATTTCAAAAATTAGTAAAGTTAATAATAGTCACTTTATAGTTGTGGATATGAAATTTTTTTAATGCATTTATGTTTTCCTTCAAGCCCAAACTAAACATGAAAGTCTAATAAATCAAAACCCTATCCACGACAAGCATTCAACTAACCATATCATTGGCATTTCTTGTATTTTCATATTAGAAGAGTAGTACTATTTTGTTTTTTCCAATAAAAAAAGAATAATGCTTCAAATTTACAAAGATGTTTAAAGTTTATATATGTAAAGTTTAATTTTAAAAAGATGTTAAAATTGTATATATGTATTTTCAATTGGTTTCTCATTTTCTAATGGAATATTTATGGATATTCAAGTTTCAGTATTGTGTTAAATAATAATAATAATAATAATAATCTATTTTTAAGGTAGTTGCCAAGCCAACACACCAAATTGGTGTATGAGACCCCCTTGTTTGTGGGACAAGGGACCCCCCTCCACCTATGAATCACTTCTCTGGCAAATATCTGATGAGATCGTATTGTTTCTCTGATTCGCCTTGTCTCATATGCCCATTCTCAGTGGAAAGCATGTGCAGGCAATCAGCGGGCAGAGAACACGTTCCTTTCTCCCACTTTATTTTCTCACTGCATTCCATTCGCTATTTAGATACCATATTTGTACCTGGACATGACATCACCGATAAGTGTTTGTCACTGAAGAAAAATCTGGCTACCAGTATGATGTGACTTGCAGATTGTAACATGTATTGAGTTGGCTTCATATTATTAAAGGGAGTAAGTTAATTATGGAGCAATCTTCTTTCTTTTCATGCAAAAAAAATGGGTTTGAATTCGGTTAAGGTACTTTGAGTTTTTTATGGATCAAAGTTTCATGCATTTCAAAACATTACTTTAGAGGTTTTGTTTCATTTTAAACCAATCCAGATGTTCAGAAAATCAATCAGACTTCTGGATTGGCTGGAAATTTAAAACCCCACCAACTAAAAACCTGCTAAAGTTAGCCCACTCCTTACTAAAGTTGTAGTATCCATAATTGAATAGATGACATTGAATATCAGAGGAGCATGTGAAGTTTACTTTCTTGATGTCAAATCATAGTCGGTAGTTGTGATATGAGTTGAATATTGCCTTAGTTTAAAGGTTCTATGAAATGATTCTTTTTCAATGATATTTTTCAAGACATTTACTCAAAATTGTGTGAGAATTTGTTAGATCCACAGAATTGTGATTATTTCTATATAATCTCAGTGTCCCAGAGGTTTTTTAGCATGTTGAATTCACTTCTACGTTCATAAATGAATTTTAAACAACAAAAAATAGTAATTTCGTGCAAATCTATGTTTTAGGATTCGGGCTAAAAAAAATATTTCCTAAAACAGTTGACAAGGTTGTTCGAATATATAATTGTTTTGGTCATTTTAAATTATAACTGTAATATAAGGGTGAATATTAAGAACTATGTTATGTAGAGCATTTGCTTCAAATATGACATTTGAAATAAATTTGATGGTTTATATTCATCCTCATTCAACATTATTTTAAATTTCACAGTGCATATCCATTCTCCTTCAACATTAATGATGATGTTGACGATGATTAACATCCACTAAGACCAAATTGGTCTATGGGACCTTAAGAGGGCAAGTCATTACTTGTGATTCTTTAGAAAAACATTAAGATAAGCTTTCCAAGATCATCATACTTTTGTTGAGTTTAGAGGTTAAAAAGGTTGGTAGTGTGACAAATATTTTGAAAATGAGATCTAATATGGGTATAGGCTAGACAATCTAAGAGAAAGTGCTTTTCATCTT
>JASDQU010302208.1:7387-21198 GCA_032191745.1 Picea mariana | reverse complement strand
GTGTAACAGGCTTACAAATATTTAGACATTAATTCACTGCCAGCGATCTTGTTCAGTACCTCGGTGAAGTTGTCTGATTCCCTTTATTGAATTTCCTTTCACCACTTTGAGCCATAAATTTTCATTTAAATTCTCAGATGAGGGAAATCATTTCATGAATTTCCTTTCATCATCTCTTTTCGGACTAGATGGGGGCAATCAATTTTTTGAATTTCCTTTCACCATCTGTCTTATATTTTCCTTTGTCATGAAGTGGGGGAAATCAATTAGTAGAAGGTATACTAGGGGTAATATATGCATATAACTTTGCATTCGATGTATGTTCACTCACTTTGATTACTCTGGATCAATTTTACTTTGACCCTCTAAACATCTTAGTTGGCAGGGAAGCTTTAAGGGAGAGTTTATTTCCAGGGGCCTTCCTTTGAGAAGGATTAATCATCATGACCTGTTTAAGAAACCAGGAGAGTTAGGATTAGCCTAAGAATATCTAAGTTTAGTGAGAGTTGAGGGTTCAAAAGAACTTGACATATTTTTTGCTGGTGTTCAGAAAAATCGTCTATTGACTTTCAAAGCTAAAGTGCAACCTCTTTTCCTTCTATGAAAACCATGGGAATATATCAAGATTCAAGGGGAAAGAATCAAAGATTCGGAACAAAGCGGCGAGGGAGGTTTCATATTTCGTAAGAACATGTGTTATAACTCAATCCTGACCCATGGAACCTTTTTCTTACTTAGGACGCTTTACTTCTTCTATTTTATTTTGATTATTTTTATCTTATCTAGGGGAACTTTTTAGAATCCAAAATAGAATTACTCTTTTGATAATCCATCGAGCGAAAAAATTTATACTCATGATCCCTTCATTGCACTTAGGTGACCTTCATTTTCAATCTAAATATTTGGGGAATTCGTACCTTTGGCTTACAATTTCGTTCTCATCTTAGTAAATTAACTTTTATCACCTGTTTCGGGTGAATCGGTTTCCCAATACATGACCATCCGTTCTCCTCTTTATGATGTTTGGGCTATAAAATAGAAACCTATAAGAAAACAACACGAAGAGCATCAAGATTTAAAAATTTATGGAATTCAATGTGTTGAAGATTTTGTATCACTAACATGTTTTATTTGCAATGAAAAATAAAATAAAACTTACTGAACAGCTATAAAAACAAAAACACAAACCGGTATGTATAGTGGAAATTTGAAAATTATTTATTGCATATAATGCTTCAGATAACGCCCATTGATGGGGGCGTTAAGGGTTTTACCGTCCAATTTTTCTAACAGAAACGAGTTATCCCCTTCAGAAGATGTGACTTTGAATGGACCATACCAGATATGGTCAAATTTGCCATGTTTTGCTGAATCTTACCTTCTAGCATCCCATTTTAAAACTAAATCACCAGGGAGGAATTTCCTGTCTTTAGCCTTATGATCGAATAGTGCTTTCATATTATCTTGATACCTATGAAGCCTTTTGTCTACCTCCATTCTATTCTGCTGAAGTTCAATCAACTGATTTATCCTTCTTGTGACATGATTTGGTTCTTCTTTTTCATCCTTCCAAAGTTTCATCATGGGTAGGGCCATATTTTTTGGTAGCACTACATTGGTCCTGTACACCATTTGAAAAGGAGAAGTGCCAATCGATTTCTCGGTGCCTATCTAATTCTCCCACAAGGCATACTTCAAATGCACATGCCAAGATTTTTTGTTTTCGTTCAACACTTTCTTAATTATGGTATTTAGGCTTTTATTCGATGACTCGGCTAGACCATTTCCTTGGGGTTAGTATGTTGCAGAATGGCCCATTATAATGTTGTCTTTTTGGAAAAGTTGACCAACGCCATATATTTGAACGCTTGGGCATTGTCTGTAACTATTTTTCTGGGACAACCAAATCTAGATATTATATTTTCTTCTAGAAAGTCTATCACCACCGAATCTGTCACTCTTCTGGTTGGAATATCTTCCACCCATTAGGTGAAATAATTGATAGCGGTCAAGATCCTTCTATGTTGAGCACTGAAATGTGGGTTAATTTCGCCTATAAAATCCAACCCCCATTGTTGAAATGGGGCATCCATTTTAATCGGAACCAAAGGTAGTGTTGGGAGTTTCTGCTTGCCTACGAACAATTGGCAAGATTTACAAGCCATGACTTTGGTATTGACATATGAAAAGAGTTTAGGCCAGTAATATCCTACCCTCAAGATTTTATAATTCGTTTCTCTCCACGCGTGATGTCCTCCGCATACTCCTTCATGAAATTTGTTTATGACATTTTCTACTTTTGATTCTACCAAACAAGCCAAAAGGAATCCCAGAGGGTCTTTCCAAAACAATTGGCTCTCGGATATACAGTACTTTATCGCATGTAATTTTAGTGTCCTGGCTTTCAATGGAGATAAATCGCTTGGGTAGTTCAGGGTCAGAAGGTACGATACTATGTATTTATACCAACCTGATAAGAAAAACTTCTCTTCAATTTTGGTTGGAGTTGTTTGGTCATCGAATTCATCTATGTCCACACATCCCTGGTATTCTTGCAGGTTATTTATTTCGAGTGCTCTGAAATTTGATTCGGCTAAGAGCTTAGACAAACCCTGTCCTTTTACGAGCTTTGTTGGTTTGACCTCTAAATCAAATTCTTGAATTTTAGGGAGCCACCGACCCCTCTTCCCGTCGCTGTAGAGCCGCACCAATATATCTTTTACAAAACTGGTGGGCACATATGCAATTACCTTGGAGTGTAAAATTTAGGTTTTGAAAGCCTTCAATGCCTTTACCATAGGGTATGCTTGCTTTTCCATTATATCATATCTCAATTCTTCATCTCTAAGTCTCTTACTAAATAATGCTATCGGTTGCTCAAAACCCTCTTCGTTCTTATGGAGAAGTACTGTCATGATCGTGTGTTCGGTGGCAAATGAGAAAATTAGAAACTCTTTGAGGTAATCAGGGTTGGCCAGCATGGATCCTTCACTTATAACTTTCTTGATACATGCAAATGATGCTTTGGATTTTGTTGTTCATTTGAATTTGTTATTATTCATCATCATATCTGTGATCAATTTTACGATTTCAGTGAAATTCGGGATAAATATCCTCAAAAAAATTATTTTTCCTAAAAAAGATTGAATTGCTTTTACATTTCTATGGATATTTATAGTGTCTATGGCATCGACCCTTTTAGGATTGATTTTAATTCCGTCTCGAGACACAATATGACCTAGGAGTTTACCTTCCTGCATCGCAGAGTGAGACTTCTTAGGGTTTAAAGACAAACTGAATTTTCGACACTTCTCGAATGTTTGCTTGAGGTGTATCAGATGATCTTCATCAGATTTGGAAAAAACAGTTAGATCATCGAGGTAAATGACCATGAATTTATATATCTCGTTGACGAAAGAGATATCCATAGCACACTCAAAGGTAGCACCTGCATTCATTAAACTGAAAGGCATTTTGTCATACATAAATGTGCCCCAAGGGGTGGTGAAGGTTGTTTTCTCTTTATCGTTCTCACTGACAACGATCTGATTATAACCCAAAAACCCATCAATCATTTACATTCTATTTTCCCCAACCACCTTCTCCAAAATGTGATCCATTTTGGGAAGCGGATAATTGTCTTTGAGGGAGGATTTATTTAGATTTCTAAAATCCACACACAGTCTGATATCTCCACTCTTCCTCCTAATCGGGACCAGGTTAACTACCCCGTTAGAGTATCTCAGTGGCACAACTATTTTTGTGTCCAAAATATTTTTAACTTCCTTTTCGACCATCGGTAATAAAATGGGATTGATTTTCCTGAGTTTCTATCTGAAAGGTTTAACACCAGGATTCAAAGGTATTTTGTGTTCGATCACCGTGGTGTCATAAGTTCTCAACTCATCGTAATACCAAGTGAACACGTCTTTATACTATTGGAGTAAACCTACATACTTCCCTTTCATCTCAGGGGGAAGATATTTTGATATCTTTACTATTCTAGGCTCCTCTTTAGTCCCTATCTCACAATCTTCAACTTCCTCTAGTTAAGGTTGTAAAGTAGATTTTAGGGGCATGTCATTTTGGTCAAACAATATTTCTAGAGGGATTAATCCTTTTAGAATCTAATTTCTTTTTAAAACTAACATGCGATTATTCATGATCTTTTCTTGGAACTCTTGAGGATCCTCTCCTTCTTGCATAATCCAAGTATGGTCATTTTGGTTTTCTTGGTCAATGTGAGTTTCAGCGAAATTGTCTACCATTTCGAGGAATTTTATGATTTTTTCGTCATCTTCGAAGACCTACCAGTTTTGTATATTATTCGGTATGGAGGGTTTGTGCCTCACCTCTATATGATACTTCAGTTTCAAAGATGTAGGAGGTGCGAAAGTTGAGGTTGTTTTGGCTAATGAATCGGCTTTTAGGTTTTTTGTACGTGGAATGTAATGAACATTTAACGATGAGAAAAAGTTTTCTATTAGATCCCAGGTGCAATTTGTGTAAGATATTAATCTCGGGTGTTTGGCCTAGTATTGCCGATTTATCTGCTTCACAATCAACTATGCATCTCCATAGACTTCCAAGTTCTTTATGTTCATCTTCCTAGCATATTCTAGTCCCAAGACTAAGGCTTCGTACTCACATACATTATTTGTGTAGTCTATGTCCCACTGCAGTCTATAAGAAAAAGGGATAACAAAATCATTTTTAGGTGCTACAAAGAGTACTCCTGCACCTGCTCCTTCACATGATGAAGCGCCATCAAAGACATTTTCCAAATCTCAGAGTTATACACATTTTCATCTATCTTTTTTGCTTTATTTTCCTCTATAAAAGTTTCTTCTGTACAATCATTTGCATCATCATCCAAAGATAAAATACAATTACCCAGGTCTTGATCAGTGACATAAATAGGAAAATTATTAGGATTCTACGGATCACTTACTGTATACGTTAACCGTGTCTCTCTGTATAGCCGAGTGAACTGTCCACTAAAAATGGGAATCGTGGCATAGGTCATGTCTAACTGAAGAGATCCCCCAAACTTGGCTCCCCAAGACCTAGATAAGAGAAAACCATACTTCAGAGGTATATCGATGATAACTACATCCATTAGAACATTTTTTACTGGCACCTGTGCAAGAGTTACCACTATTTTATTGATCATGCCCATACACTTAACTCTCCTTGTATTGAAAGAATACAGGTCTCCGTATGGCCTAGTGATTTCGAGGCCTAGTTTGTCCATAATAGACTTGGGAATCATGTTATGTGAGGCTCTAGTGTCTAGCATGCAATTATGCAGAAGACGATCTTGCACATTAAGTGTGATATAGAAAGGGGTCACGGTATCCCTGGCACCTTCGAAATGCAAGACGAAAGTTATATTAGGCTTATTGTCTTCCAAATTTATCACTTCAAACTAACTTTCTAAATCTAAAATATTTATCATTTTGGTTATTTGATTTTGGTACACAAGATTCTTTGCCAATTCAACCAGATGTATTGGTATTTTTATCTTGTTTATCTCATTTTCCATGCTGAAACCCCCCACGAGTTTTTATGTTTCTTTAGTTGAAGCTTCAAGTTACTTCCTTTCTGGCTTATTTGTTTGCATTGTTTTATTTTCAGTTAGTTTTGTTTCCAAGGTCTGCGTTCTAGCTACCTTAATTTTCCTAGCTTGGGCCTCTACCTCCTTTATTTTGGTATTCTGTATCTTGGTGTCTTTCGGAATGAGCTCATATGTTTTGCCTCTTGGCAGGATTTTATTTGGTTGAGTAGTCGATGAAGATTAGTTTTTAGGCCTCATATTGTACTTATGTTGGAGCTTGGCCATTATAGTATCAACCATCCCTTGATAGGCAGAATCACCTGCGTTATTTGTGTTGTTATCTTTATTTGACGGTTGTTATGTGTTCATAGACCTCTCATAATGTTCCTTGGTTAGATGAGGTTGTACACAATCGTCACCCAAATTGTTAACCTCTTCTTCTAGATCCTCAAGCTCTGGCAAGTCATTTCCTCCTATAAAATTTTCATTTTTTAAAGGAGTTTAAATTTTTTGGTCTTCATTTTTAATCTGTGTTTGTTGAATTTGAGGATTGGAGTTTTTCTGAAATCCCTCTTAACAAATTGATCTTCTTTGGATTGATCTAGCGTCATCCTTGAAATTTTATTTGATAGATCCTTTATTATCCTAGCCATATCATCTATTTTATCGTTTGAGGACCTCCCTGATCCTAAAGGTCCCGCTTGTTCTTTAAAGCGTTTGGTCTCTCTATTTCCCGTTTCTATTTTTGTTTTTAGTTTACTAGAAGCCATCATGTTTGACTCAATCTCCATGGCACCATCTTGCATTCAGGTTAGGTCGGTCCCTCTCCTTTCTCTTAATAAAAGTACGAAATCAGGTTTGAAGGCTCCCGCAAAGGTTACCTTGACTGCAGGTTGGGACGGTTTAAACTCGACTGGGATATTATATAATTTGTTAAATCTTTGAATGAATTCCATAATGGTTTCTGTACTTTTTTTCTTCAAAGATCCAAACTCAGTCAGATATTATAAATGGTCCTTCCTTTTGCCCCATTGCCTAAGAAAGGTATCTTCTAGATAATCATAGGATAATATCGAACCTACAGGCATACTTCAGAACTAGGTTCTCACTTGTCCTTCGAAAGTTTGGACAAACAACCGTGAATACACATCTTCATGTTCAAGACCTAGGATGTTCACGAATTGGTCAAATAAATTGATATGTTCGGTCGTGGTTAGGTTTCCTTCCCCTATAAACTTAGGTAGGTTTTTCATATAGTTTTCATGCAGGTCATGCAAGGGTACCGGGAGGACCAGAGTGGCGTATTTGGAAGCTACTTTAGCGAAAATCCTCAGTGGTGGGGGCGGTGTTTGGCCTCCCACTCCTCCTCTTGCCACAACCATAGATACTCTCGGAGAGGAAACCGGTACGTTGTACAGAGGATTTTGGAAGATGTATAATGAATCTTTAGCTTTTTCAGGAGACGAGAAGACTGAAAAGGGTGGAAATGGGATACGGCTGGTTTGTTCCTCTAACTTGCAAGAGATGTAAATGGGGGAACCTGTAGGTGTGGAATCCGAGTGTATGGTACACTCTTTGGGACTTAGTGAGGTCGAGAAATCCAACTAAAGGGTTATAGGGGTATCAATTGATGTGAGATGTACCGAGGGATTTTCCCCTTCGTTTACGCAGGAGGTAGTCGTATGAGTTTCAGATTTAATTTTTGGAAAATCTAAATTTGGGTTTAGTGTTTCAGCCTCGACTGTCCTCATTTATTAGGAGAGGGTTTCGATGAGAGATCCATCAATTCTTTGAGTGGGGTCTTGGTCTTGGGTTGTGTGTGTCTAATATGGTAGGCTGCAGTAGTTGGTTTAAGGGAACCTCTTGATTTTATTATTTTTTCGGGATCGAGAACAGGCATGGTCTGTTTACCATATGGATTTTGTCTAGTGTTCCTTCGACTAGATGCCAACTTACTTAATGTGGAGTCGCCAAGTGAATAATAAAAAATTATCCTTTAGAAGGTGTTCACTCTTTGTTCACTATCAAAAAGTAGAAACTTGCAAATGTCGTTCTCCCAGGGAAAAATGATTTCATATCTTTGTCCTTGGAAACGCCGCCAAAAAGATGTTGTTCCAGATTCTACACTTAAGGCTATAAAGTATCGAGTCTAAGAATCCAAAAAGTGTGAAATATGTAACTAGAGAAAAAAACTGGGAAAAAAATCTAAGTCTAGTTTCTAAGTTGTTTGGGTCTAGCTTCTAACTGTTCCCAAATATTTATATCTCGTTCAATGGCTGCCCATGAACGTTTAAGGTCGGCCTGGGTAGTAGCTGTTTTCATAATGGTATCGAAAAGGTTTAAAGTGAGGCTGGTTTGATCTGAGAGACCGGGTTATAAGTTGGGTTGTCGTGCCACAGGGATAGTCATAAATGAACAGAGTTTTTGTAAAGCGTTGGTTGTTGTTTCACCTTTAGATTATACAAGAAAGAATCCCACAATTGAATTAATAGTATAACGAAATCATAGGTCGTTTTCTGTAATTGATTTAAAATTTAAAACCATACATGAAGTGAAATAAAATATAGATCTGTTGAACAATGTGAGGCATCAATCAGGGAAGAATCTCAGCTTGTGATAGAAGAAGAAGATAAGAAAGAAAATTTTTAATGAAGCATATGATATAGAAATCTAAACAATTCACAGGTCTTGTACCTGCTAATAGCCGATACAGAGGAAAATATGTAAACGATTAGATAACTAAAAAAAATGACCACCACAGTAAAATTTGTACTAAATTGTAGCTAAGCATTCATTAAATACACATATGAGAAATAATGTGAAATGCGAAAACAACAGAAGAAACACATAGCCTAGTCTTGACGGAAAAAAGAGTCTTCAATCTGCCTTGTATTAATTCTGGCGAAAGAGATATTATTTGGTACAATCGGCCAAAGGAAAAAATCCCTTGCTTCTTCTCTCAAAATTATACTTATACAAAATTTTAAAATGCTTTGAATTCCGATCGTTCTAAAAAAATCGGTTATAAATGGAAAATGAAGCGTTTCACTTCCTTGTCTTTTGCCTTCCTCCACGTGGGTAGGGTGTTTCCTTTTTTTGTTCTCTGGCTCCAGAAATAGGATGGGATTAGAATCTGTCATTACTTGCCTCCAAAATCCTACCCTTTCCCCTGCTCGATACAAAAAACACATTTTTCTACCAACTGGGCTATCATCTTGGAAGGTTTGGTCTGACTTTTCGCCTCGAAAGTGTAACAATCCTTTGCCAACTATGGCAATATTTTTCCTACTTGTCAATCTTCCATGATGATAGACCACAACTTCAAGCTTGGTCTTATCAACCATTTATCCACTCGGGCGATATTAACCTAAATTACCTGGGATAATTCAATTTGTCCTTTTTCCCCATTTTCCTTGATATCCAACAGATGTTTGGCTACGTTAATTTTTCCCAGTGTTCTAGCACTACTTTCTTTATCGAGATCTAATAATTTTTTATTTATAAAGCCGAATGTTTCTTCACAAGAATCTCTCATTTATTTATCTCTTTTTCTACTCTCGGATATATTATGTTCCCATGCCTTCAGTTGGATGTTACCTCTGGCTTGCTCTAGGATAGACAACCTAGAACTGATGGCCACCTCTTCTTTCATTGTTTCTATGACCTGAAAACTGTTATGTCTCTGACCTAGTTTTCAACAGAAATTAATTTAGACTGCAACAGTTTTATTTTCTCTTCCTGTTGAATTACCTGTGTTTGGCCTGTTTGTGCCGACTGATGCATCTACTCAAGGTCGGATTTAAGTCTCTCGATTTTTCTTGATTAGTCACTCTGGCTTGCTTGAAACCTTTGTTTGCTTCCTCCCTAGAATTAGTCTTTGTCATTGCTAACCGGGCCTCCAACTTGATTATAAATAGGTTCTTTTGTTTCAACCATGCCCTCAAATTTCCGACTGATAATTGGTTGGTTGTTGCGTAAGTCCCCAATGTTCTGGCTATCTCATCGGTGAATTCTTCCTTTTCCAAGGCTTCCCTATCTGCTAGGATTTTGTATTTTTTAGCCACTGTGCCTGCTCTTTGGTATGTTTCTTTCTTCACCACGACCTTCCTTTTCTTACTGAGGAAGAATTCATTAGGAGGCAACTCTTCTATAGAAATAAGTGTCGGGTCCTCCTTGAATATCCACTCTATACCAGGGTTCCCCTTCGTGAATTGTAAGGGAGTGATGGATGCAATGTGGCTACCGATTTCCTTTGTAAATATATATGGGTTTCCTTCTTCTTGGTTGGGGATATCTTCTTCCTGATTCGAGATCTTATTTTCCTCTAGCTTGTCCCGAGTCTCTTGTTTGATAAGGTTCGCACCCACTGAACTTTTATCTTTTACTTGCTATGTACTCGGAGGTTGTATGTTTCCACCCTGTAACACTTTAGGGAGACAACTTCTCTTGTGATTATGGAATGTATAACAATCGGCCATATCACCGAGAAGTAGAGCTTGAACCCAGCTCAAGAATTCATTGTAGGACCTCGCACCTCAAAACATTTCGTCATGAGGTGAGTCTTCGTGTCCGTATCTCTTCAACCCACAACTCACCATGTGATTACTCACAACATTATTAGGGTCATATTTATTAAAATTAATGTCCACTAATTTCATTTCCTCCAAGGTCGTAGCCTCTGCTTTGGCATGACCGAAATATAATAAAGAATATGTACCAATTTGAATGGGGAAAGGTGGCCAGACCTTCTTCAATACTCCTTTGATATCCTTTCTTATCCCACTGAGCACAGTTTGCATGGCGATCTTGTGACACACTAGCTTGTCTAGTAAGAATAGAGGCAGAGCATATGGGGGGATAGAGGTGCCAAAAACCCTAATATATGAAAATTCCTCTTCTATATACCAATCTTCCATGTTGCCCAGGTTGGCCGTGCTGTTATCTGAAATCCTAGGAGGCAGATGGCCGAAGATAGAGACATGCATTGGCAGCATTACCCAGTTGAAAATCTCGTAGATGAATTCTTTGACTTTATCTTCCTAGAGTTTCGAGTGGTAAACATGAATAGGCTCTGCATTAGTTGGAGTCTAGCTCTAGTTCATTAATGGGAAAGGTGTCATGAAGAAAATAACGTCCATGATTTAAGTGGACATGAAGAATGAGGACACTTTCCCTCTCGCCTTTTTTGCTTGATATTTTGTAATTCAACTGGCCAAACTGTCTGACAACAATTTGGCCCAGTCGAAAGAGAATCCCTCTGCTACTATGTGCATAAGTGGTACCCATGGGAGAAAGAAGTGAGAGGTTTCTTCCTTCCCATACATTCTGCAAACCATCATTGCTATATACATGAATTGTGGTACCAATGATGATATTAAATAAATTCCATTAGTATCGGCCCTGAATTTCACGGAGTATGAAACCCAGTCTTTGATCAGGTCGGATAAGATTTTCCCAAAATGCTCACATTCGTTCTTTTTGAAATCCTCCAAGATTTTCCCGTGGCCTTGCTGCAACCTTGTTCATCTCAACTGAGTGACAATTTTTTATTTGGTGGTCAAGTCATCTTTCTCATTATCACTGGAATCATCTGGACAATCTATCAGCTCGGATTGCAGAATGTTGGAGATATACGTCCATGTTTTGACAATATTGATACTTCTAGGCGAGGTATCAGAAATAATATCTAAACCTTGACCTAAACGCTCAGGACCTGCCTTGGGCGCTTTTCATGGATCCATGATGTAGAACCTTGCAATTGGATTACCTGTTACAGAAAATGGAAACACAGATAGAGGTTATCTTGGTGAACTTAGCTCTGCGTAAATTGGAAGGAAATCTAAGATAATGATTGAAACCATTTTTCTTTGAGTAATTAAGTCTATGCAAGTCCTTGATAACAAAATGTTTAAATCATTTAATAGAAAGATTAGAAATAAAACATGATCCTACTATCAGTCACGTCACTAAATTTCTTAATAAATGCCATAAATGTTTGATAACTCGTGATTCAGGAGGATTGCGACAACGTTTGAAACTCAATCCATAGGCCATATGGGTTGAAGGTCATTTAAGGTGTTAATTAATTCAATTCAACCTTTTATTAAGTGTGTTTAGTCTTTAATCCCTTTTTCAGGGTTCGCAGTATCAGATAATTTCACTCCTAGTCGTTGAATCTGTGAACCCCGAAATCGCGATATTGCAATTTGGTTGATTAACTATGATTTGGATTAAGCTTTTAATTAACCTTGATTAATTAACGAAAATCAGGACTTTGGGGATCGGAGTTACAAATGTGTTGTTTTTGGGGTAACGACCGCCAAGTCATGAAATCACGATGAAGATTAAATATGGCTTAAAAGTCATTATTCTTGTTATTAACCAGTTTTAACTTAAACAAAACTCACAACTTCACACTTTAGACATTCGAAGGGTGTTCGAGGTGTGACTCCCAAAACTTGAGAGAACGATGTATCAACGATGATAACTCGTGTTTAAAAGTTAAAAAACCATGATTAAACTTAAGTCAACTTCGCCACTTCGTGCGTCGGGATATTGAGGGTTCAAATATGTATGACCATGATATATACGAAATCATGAAATCCAAATTTTTAGTCTTAGGTGTGTCTTCTCAATACTTAGAAATAGGCGGCTCTGACCTTTGATGACTAGATTATTCGAAAAATAAAAAGTGTTCCAACAGGTTTCATCTTCCATACTTTTGATCACCATTCCTACCACCCTCATGGTTCTTCACATAAATGGAAGTCATAAGAAACAACAAAATCCACATCTTTAACCATGATATATCATTTTCTCTCAATTCAAATATTGAAAAAATAATTGAGGGAATTGTTACCTCAATTCCCTTCAACATTGGAAGCAATCAAATGCATACTTGCATTGCTATTATCAACCTACTTGATGATACCTAATCAATTAGTATTTGAAGAATCTCTCATACTTCCTCTTCCATCCTTTTGATCACCATTCCTACCACCCTCATGGGTCTTCACATAGATGGAAGTCATAAGCAACAACAACATCCACATCTTTAGTTACCATGATATATAATTTTCCCTGGATACATAATCCATAATTAGTCATACTGAATATAATAGAAATATTTCATGTATATAAATACATACTATTCTTAGTCTACAAGCATGCCATATGCATATCCTGGCATGTACAAATGCACACCCATATGCACCAACCATTCACACCTAGAATTCCCACTAATGCATATGCATTCTAACTTCATTGTATGCATCATGCACTCTTATTTATTTATGTTTTAGCTAGTTGTCTTTGAATTTTTTCAGATCCTTGTTCCCTTGTGTGCTCCCATTCTACTCATCTTCATTATTGTTCCCTGGTCTAGATACTTTCTATCCAAGTTCCACTTGGACATTATACAATCCAACCAATGTGTTCAATTTGCAGCAACTTCTTTCAGGAAAACATATCCAAACTTTACCCTTATGAAACATTCCAACACCCTGGAATGAGGTAGCTCACAACATTCCATAACTCTACTACCACACCATCCTTGAATCAACTTACCCATAATCATTCCACATCCTTGCTGTAATGGTTGGATTTAATTTTACATCAATTTATTTTGATAAACTAAGATAGTAATTTATACCACAGTCATTTATAACAGTAACTTCCGTAAATCAAATTTTACTATGAATAATAAAAAAAAATTCTAACATAATACAACAATGCATAAATTTTAGAGAAATACCTTAAATCTGATGCTAATAATCCTTCCTGTTGTCTGCAGCTTGCTTCCTTCCCGCTTCATTAGAACACTGCCCAAAACCGTCCTCCCTGCTGACTAGTTAGCTCCCTAGCCCCAGGATATCAATGGATATCCTGGCCCTCTGAGCCCAAAACCCCCAGCAACTCCGGTCCACTGTGTCAATGCCATTCACAAAATTCCTCCCTCTCTGCAATACTCAGATCTCCCCAAAATCCATGGCCAACTCCTGTCGAATCCTTCCCCTTCCAACTCCTTCCCTTCCTTATGCCTCCCTCACCGACTCCCCCCACATTTACCTCCTCACCTAACTCCTTTATTACCCTTATCCATTCCCATTAATTCTTTTATCTTCTCAGGATTCTTATTTTATCCCTTGTTGTATATGCAACCATTTTATATCATATTTCATTAATCCATTAAATCCATCACGTAAGTTATTAAATGTAGTTTGTAGTTAAGTTATTAATTAATTAATTACAATTA
>JASDQU010302206.1:0-13839 GCA_032191745.1 Picea mariana | reverse complement strand
ATATATATATATTCATTAGACATTGTCTAAATGTCTTATATAAAATATGTATAAACATTATCACACATTAAATATGGATTCACCAAAGATTAATAGTTTTAGATCTTTCTTGAAAAAAATTTCAATTCAAAAAAAGTTTGTCTTTAAAAATTTATTAACTTCATGTTGAGCATAAAAAGAAATATATATCTACTTTAAGTAAGCAAGGTTTGGTTTAGTAGCCAAGCAGGTCATACTTGTGATTATCACTATTTTTTATTTTTTAAAATCCATTTGTAAATGTAAAAATGGATTCAACATTTTGAAAAACCCTAAAACACTAGAATTATATAAAATTATTTTAGTTAAATTATATATTTTAATAAAGCTTATATAAAATTATTTTAATTAAATTATATTTATGAATAATATTAAAATATTATTTATTTATTAATATTTTTTAAACATTATATATGAATTTAATAATTTTATTTATATCTCAATGATAATAATATTAAAACGAGAAAGTAAAATATTACACACAAATAATTAATTACATAATATATGAATACTCTTTATATTTATTATAAGTCTATATAAATTCTAGCTTATTTCAAATATAGAAAGATAGATTCAAAAAATATCTCAACAACCCCTTTAGATCCCAATATTCATAGAGCAAGAGTAATGTTAAATAAACAATAGTAACGTTAAATGGTGCTCTAAAGAGTTTATTTCACCCAAATTACCGCCCATCTCAAAATGTAACAAGTTTATTTCATCCAAGTTACCGCCCATCGCATCCATGTATCCATTGTGCAGCTGGATCCACCTCCTTGCTCTGTTTTTGGTTTTCAAAATGAAATGGGTACGGATGCTTATAGATAAATGATATTAAAATATTATTTTTTTATTAATATTATTTATAATTATATATTTATTATAAATATATTTAATTTTTATTTTATAAATATATTTAATTTCTATTTTCCTATATATATTATATGTTTGATTTCAAAGTTTAAAAAAATAAATAAAATAATACATTATATTATATGTTTAATTTCAAAGTTAAAAATAAAATAAAATAATACATTGAGTAATACATTCCATCCATGTAGAATTATAAAAGATGTTAAAAAAGTTTTTTAATAGTGAAATGTAAAAGATATTAAAAAACAAGCATTCCATCCATGTGAAATTATAAAAGATGTTTAAAATGTCTTTTTAACAGTGAAATGTAAATTAGTGGTCTCTTCTTCGGCAACAAAACATTACTCATCTAGCCCAGATTAAATTACAAACAGGCGGCTGCCTCCCTGACAGATGGCTGGATAGTGGGGATCTTCACCTTAGTAATCCGCTAGCAAGTGAATGGAAACTTTACATCGCGGCCCTCAAAGAAGTTGGTATTACACTTTCATCTTGTTCTGATACCCTTCGATGGACCGGTGGAGATGCCACGGGAAACCTGACTGTCAAGAATCTCTATGATGCACTTCTCAATCAGAGGCATTTGGTTGTTGATCGTTCTTGGCTTTCACACGTTTGGCGCTGGGAGATCCCTCTTAAGATAAAATTATTTATATGGCTCGCTGGTAAGGAGAAATTGCTTTCCTGGGATATGCTTCGCCAAAGGGGATGGGAGGGGCCTAGCTTTTGCCTTCTCTGTTGCAGAGCGACCGAAGACATTAACCACCTTTTGGTTCATTGCCCCTTCACTCAGACGGTGTGGTCACTGGTGCTAAGCCATCTTTCGTTGCAGTTGAGCTGGAGTGGCAACACTCTCTCTATCAGCTACACCCGGTGGCTGGAACAACCCATGGCACCAAAGTCATTACCGGCCCTTGTATCATGGCAGATTTGGAATGCCCAGAATCGTGCCATTTTTGAATCCCGTCCTCCCACGCTGCAAGTGGTGTTTCAGAAAGTTCTGGTCACCTTTAATTGGAAATAGCCATCACCAAGGCCTCTCAAACCCAATGTCTGTGCTTTTCACTGTTTGGAATGATATACAGTCGCTTGTTTCGATGGTGTTGCTATGGCGAGTGGAGGTTGTTGTGGGGCCGGGGGCTTATTCAAAACTCACCCTTCCAGGATCACTTTTTGGTTTTTAAACTGTGGTGTTGGAACTAATAATAGAGCTGAGATATTGGGCTTATGGGCCGCCCTCTACCTTGCCTCTGTTTGGTCTATTAGCCACCTCCACGTCCTCGGTGACTCGCGTATTATCATTGATTGGATTTCACAGAAGTCAAAGCTACAATCAGTCCACAATGATAGCTGGATGGATAAAACTTTGGAGCTGGCAAAAGCTTTCACTGATGTCAGCTTTCATCATATCCCTAGATCTCTCAATAGAGAGGCGGACGCCCTCTCTAAAAGGGCCTTAAAGGGAGTTGTCGGTCGTCTCACGATATTTCACCGAGATGGAGGGATAGAGAGTCCTTCCACATCTATAAGTGTTTTTGAATGAAGTGAGATGTTAATCCTTATTCTGCTGGCGATTTTTGTGGATGTATGGATTACCGTTTATCTCCCTTTTAGGCTGTTCTTCATTGACAGTTTTAGATGTGTGGTTCCTCCTGGCTGGTAGGTTTACCGGACTTTGGTTTGGCGAGCAGCATAGTATTGTAAAAAATTTATACCTTATATAAATTGGAGCAATTTTCTCTTGGAAAAAAACAGTGAAATGTAAAAGATATTAAAAATGTATTTTTAATGGTGAAAGTTGTTAAGAAAGGTAATTTTTTGAAAACGAATCAGTGGTTGAGTTTTTAGTTTTTATATTAGTTTTTATATTCGATTTGAGAAAGATTTATGTGAGATGGGTTAGTGTGTTATATTTATATCATTTTATTTGGACGAAAAAAACCAACAACTAGACAACGCCTAAAAATATTCATTAATAATAATTTAATGAAGAATAAATCCCATGACAAATTTATGGCCTAATTTTTAGAAGACTAATTTATTGCCTAATTTTTAGAAGAGTATTAATATATGACTAAATTAATAATTTTTCCATAGGCATCCTACTAACCACTTCTTCCACTTCCTTAAGACTGATAAGACTGACAGGTTTGCCTATATCGTCACTTTCATCATCTGTAAAAAACCTAGGAACCTCTTTAATTACATTGATTTGGTTGAATGTGTCCTCGGGTCTGATTTATTTATACTGGGATTTAAAATGATTGTAGGCTACCGCACTAATCTCTTTATAAGATGATTTAATGCTACCATCTTCATCTGATGTATCCCAGATAGTATTCTGGATCCTTCTGTGCGTAGCAAATATGTGGAAGAATTTGGTATTTCTATCCCCTTTCTCAAGCCATATTTCCCTACTTCTTAGTCTCCAGATGGTCTCTTATATTTCCAATATCCTTTCCTTTATTTGTTTTAAATAACTTAGGAGGGACAAATCTATAGGTGTGAAAATATGTGTAGGACAAATCTCGAAGACTTCTGTCATATTTTGCTCAATGTCCTTTAGTTTAGAGTGTAATTTGCTCTTTTTTTCCACTTGCCACTGAATAATCGCTTCCTTTAATTTCCTCTGCTTAGCGCCAAGTAGCATTATAGGAGAAGGATCCTTCCAATTGTCTATAGAGTGCCAAATGGCTCGAACGAAAAGTATAAAATATGGATTGGTTAGCCAAGAATTGTTGAACTTAAAAGGAGATGTCAGTTTGTGGGAAGTTTCTTCAATTTGCAGACAGATCAGAGGGTGATCCGAGAGAGTTGAATTAACAACCCATGATCTAGTATTTTTCAAACCACCCATAAAAATTTCATTCACAAAGAACTTGTCAAGTCTTTTAGAGATTCCAGCCAAACCCGATCGACCATTTCTCCAAGTGGGTGCCAAGTGGCTTGGTTGAAGGTCCACCAACCTTGTAGAAGTGAACAGATTGGAGAAATATTTAGAAAACAGGTCAAATCTAGCTAGATATCCCCACACCTCCCAATACGACAAAGTTAAATTTAGGTCACCTCCCATAATTAAGCTTTCCTCTTTCAGAAAACAACAATCTGCCAGGGGTTGCTAGAAAGACTATTTATCCTTATAAGGAGCATAAAAATTAAGAAATTTCACACTACGTGATATGTCTATGATCCTACCTTCCAGTAGAATCCCCGCAGTGGTGCCATAAGCACAAAATTCAACTCTAGAAGAGTTCCATCCCGATAGTAAACCACCCGATCAACCATTTGGATCAAGTGCTACACAATTCCACAATGGACAACATTGTAGAAAGAATTTTTTCTCCTTTTCACCATCAACCAAGGTTTCTTGAAAAAATATCATATCTAGTTTCACCAAGGCTAGAAGATGCTTCAGGGAAGAATTTTGGAAGGGCCCCCAATCCCTCAAAGGTTAAGGGATAAAATGATCATTAGAAACCATCCAAGGACGACTGACATGCTCTAAGGGCCGACGGAGAATATAGGGCATCACACAGTAACCGAGTTTGCAACAACTTGGAATATTTTCGAAGACCAGAACTCTATGGGGAATCAGGGAGAAACATCCAAACATATCACTTAGTGAAAGATTCAGAGAAGTGGTTGAATCCCAGAGTCCAATGCTTGAGCATAAGTATGCCTTGCCCAATGATCCAAGGAGAATCCAAGATTTTCAATAAATCATCCTCAGCCAAAAAGTGAAATACAATCCAATGATTGGAAAGGAGACTAAACCGAGGGTAGTATCCCATTAAGGAATTCCAATATTTCTAGATCCAATCAGCTAAATGTGCCTTACGAATCTTGGCGTGGTAAAACTTACATACCAGTGCCTTTGTAGCTAAGTTGTATACCTTGTCAATAGCCATATCACTACCAAGCATACAGTTAGGTTTAGACTCATGCACCTGCCGGCATTTTTTTTTTCGATGACTACGAGCTAAACCCCCGACGGATCTGTTCAGACCCGCATCTCTACCGCGTGGACATGGTTTTCGCTCAAATACATCCACAAAAATATCACCAGGAGGAGAGAAGAGATTATAAATTCCCCCTTCCAAGGAACTAGAGGCACCATGGCATTTTCCCCATGTGATCACGTGCTCTTCACGTGGTCTTCGTCGGATTTGTTGCCACCTCTACTAGCCAGCGAGACCCTATTGTCAGATGGACAGGATGGATGGAGGGGAGAAGATGATGGATCTGACTCCCAAAATGATTGTCGCAACCAATCATACATAAGATAATAGGTGTCATTAAGAGGAATACGCATTCCTTGGCCCACAACTCATCCTCGTCATCCCACGCCAAGTCCATTGAATATACCATATCTGCAAAAGTGTGAACGATCTACCACCTAGAATCTGTATCCTACTGGGGTTCTTGGCTGAAGTGTCGATGTCTGTAGCATCTCAGACGCTACTTAATGTATGCCTAGTCAGTTAAATCCATAATATGTAAATTATTTTTGTCTCCACCGATTAATGAAGAAGAAAGGGGTTTGCGGCTAGGGTTTCCTTAACCACAAACCCCTCTATCATCCACGTCAAATCCTTGCTTTCGATGGTAGTTCTCCTCCTCTCGGTAGCTGTGGAGAAAATCCGACCTCAGCTCTGGTTTCCTTGAAGTGCACACGTTTGGTTTGTTGATGCAACAGTCATTGGTGATCGTTTTCGTTGCAGTTCGGATGTGATGGGGTTTCTTCCAGGCTCAAGTCATTGATCCTCTCATTTTGGTTGCTCATCCGGTGGTTGGTCTTGGTGATCCTCAGATGTTCCGCTTTCCTTAGGGCTGATCTAGTCTTTTTGAGGTTCTCTCGGCTATTTCCAGTCTGATGTTTTTGTGACGTCTTTGATTTGGTGCCTCGCGGTGTATTTTTCGACTGTTTCTTGGGGTCGATTTTCATTTTTTCTCTATTTTATTGTCGATTTTATGGACAAAGGATCCATATTAGTGATTCCCACAGTCCTCTCGCTTCGTCTTCGATGACTAGATTTTCCCCGTGGGTTCGCTTGCTACTTGAGGTTTTGTGCCCGCAGAGGTTTTGTTTTCCTAGCCCATCTTTGTTGGCTCATTGTTCAGGGATGTGGATCAGGATGATCCATCTCCATTCTTGCCACACTTTCAGGGCCCGGGAACTAGCCTCTTTTTCCACCAGATCTACCACATTCGATTGTTCTTGCGAGGATGGTTTTGATTGGTTATGCTGCTGCAGTCATTTTGGGTTCTTCTCTGGATTTCTTGGATGTTCAGGGTTTGATGTATGCGTAGTTCGAGTTCTTATTGGTGGTTTTCTATGTCCTTTCTCGTCCTCAATCTCAGAAGGAGTTTTGGGCTAGAGCTTTGAGGTCCTTGCTAGTTTTGGGCCAGAGCTTTGAGGTGCGGTGGGGCTCTGATACTTTGAGGTCCTTTTTAGGGGTGTGCGAATTTCTGGTCTATCTTTTTTTGATGTTCAAGGGGGTCTTTGATGGTTCCATGGCTTTCTAGTTTCTTTCTTGATGTGGAAGCTTCTTACCACTGTGAGCTGGTCCTTCCGGTGTCTAGGGCTTCTCTCTGGTCTCTGCTCTTCTCTATGGGTTTATCTTAGCTACTATTGTATTTTATTTTTTTGGATTATTAGATAACTTATCCCTTGGATTTTTTTCCTTCTCACTTTACCCATGATTGGGTTGTGCTTAAAAAACCTACAAAATGTAATTTTCAATTAGTAATTATATATAAATGTTAATAACTTTGAAAATATATTTTCAATTTCAAGAATAAAAAATAAAAATGCTTCGTGAGAGGTCATAACCATATCTCTTGTTTTTAAATATGGGAAACATTTTTTTATATTGATTTATGAGTATGTTTTTATTAAATGATTGTATTGTAAAAGTTTTTTTTTATTTGGAAGATAGTTAACAAACCACAAATTATATTAAATATTTTTATATTATTAAAATTAAATATATATATTTAATTTTTTTTATAAATTATAAATTTAAATATTTATATTTTAAAAGAATTGATAAATATTTTTTTATTATTACTCAATTATACATTCATAAATTTAGATAATATAATTTAAATTTTGTTAAAAAATTAGTGTAAATTTATTTTAACTACGGATTTATTATACAATCAAAGGAATCAAATCTTTGGAGGTGCAAATATTACTTGAAATTTTTTTAGTCTAAAAAAAAGTTTTTGTTTTGAAAGACTTATCAACTCCATGTTGAGCACAAAAGAAAATACACATCTCCTTTAAATTAAATAACATAGTATTAAAATGTTTTAACCATAAAATACTTTTTACTTTCAATTGCGATAATATTTTTTTGTTATTAAATTTCTTTTAAATGTTATGTTTTAACATCTCCCTCATATTACTAGAGTGTAGAAAGTACCTCTTGTGAGAACAATCATTTTTTTTACTTTTGATTATTTTATAGATAAATAGATAAAGGTGATATAAATTTTATTTTTATTTTTTAAGTAAAAAGGCAGTACCTGTTATATTGCTATAATCAAAATACAAAAGTCAAGACTGTGAGTGATGCCAGTTGTCCCGCCTAAGCAGGAAACCGGGACAGCTAGGCATCCATGTCCATGTGTCACACTGCATGCATAGGTGGCAAAATTTACAGAGTTAACGGTGCTATGTCCTGCCCGAAGGAAACCAGGATTGATAGTCACAGCATGAAAGCTGGTTATTCCAACTAAAACTATGACAGCATAATAGCTAACTAACACAAGGCAGACAGTATAACCACATCACCAAAACCAGAGTAGGGTTTTAAACATGATGGAACCTCTGAGCCGAGCAGCTTGTCCTAGACCTCGGAGTGCCTCCATCTCGCAGGGAACATGTAGGTGCACGCGCAGGTTGGGCATTGCTTCTTTGAAGATGCTCTAGAGTGTGCCGCAAAGAACATGTCGAGCCGCTGATCTATTTGTGCCAGGCGAAAGATTTGATCATCCATTTTGCTTCTGATTTCGAAAACGAGGTTGAGGTAGTCCCAATCTGCAGCAGGTGGCTGCTCCAGGCAGTGGCTGGCTGTGCAATCCTTGCTGGTGTCCGCATCCTCCTCCTTTGTCCTGTGTCGTTGGCACTCTTGCCTTGTATCCTTCGCCTCCTTGGTGGGCTCGGGATGGGCCTCCTCTACCACGTAGCAGGGGTTGTAAGGCCTCTCAGCGGTAACTGTGGAGGGGTCAGGCCCCTCGCTTACAGGTTGATGGAAGCCATGGGAGCCGAAGCTTGTGATCGGGTGCCAATTTGCCGGAACCATGAACAGAGTGTGCCTGGGAGGGCTTGGCGGGCCGCTTTCTGGTATGACCTCTTCCACATACACCGTTGGAGGCGTTCACGGTTTGGTCTTCCGTCGCCGAGCTGCTATTGCCATAGCTCTCTCAAATTTTTTCTTTTGCTTGCGCCGAGACTCCGCCGCATACCAGGCCGCCCCTCGTCGCGGTCTCCCTCGAATTCGAGGCATGACAGGTTCCCTGCGCAAAATCTTGATACTGCATGTGTCTGTCATATTGCTGCGGAGGAGAGGCGGAGTTGTCAAGTGCAGCCACTGCACCAAAGAAACCGGGATGAGGCCTCTGTAGCTCTGGTTCGTCTGTAAAACGTAGGCTCCCCGGAGCAATTTGCTGCTTGAAGTCGTGACCCGAACAATGAACGCCACTATCAACACAATTGTCATATCCATGGAATTAAACCTCGCCATTATGCTCTGCTGGGTAGTGCTCTGGTGAGAGGTACCTCGCACTCGCGCGGGGGGCCTTCTCAAGAGATATCCCCTGCTCATATGCATGCGGATTAATGGTCGAAGTGATACGAGCTGGTGGATGCATTAACGCTGTGTCCCGACTCGTTCCCACCTGGCCCTATCGCGCCACCTGTCACCCCATCCGGGGGATATAAAATTATTTTAGTTACACTATATATTGAAATATTTTATTTATGAACAACATTAAAATATTGTACTTCCCTTTAAACCTCAAAAGTCATATGAGCAATAATAATGCTAAGTGGTGCTATAGTATTCATAGATTCTTTGTGTATTTTGCATTTGGATCCATCTATACTTGGTTTTTGAAATGAAACAGATAAAGATGCTTATAAATAAATGACACTAAAATATTATTTTTTTATTAATATTTTTTAAATATCACATTTCAACTTCATGTTAAATAAAATAATTATACATTTTCTTAATACTAACTCTAAAAAAACATATTTCTACATAATAAATAAATATTCATAAATAAATTTAATTCATATTCTCCCATACACCTTTGATTTCAAAGTTCAAAAAAAAAAAAAACATAATACATTGATGAAAGCATTCCACTCATGTAAAATTATCAAACAAAAAAATGTAATTTTAATAGTAAAATGTAAAAGATATTAAAAATGTTTTTTAATTAATAAAAAATATTATAATTTTTTTTACATAAAACTAAAAACAACAAATTTATACCTTAAAAAGATAAAGAAAAAAATAATAATTAAGAAGAAAAAAAATATGAAATCCACAACTCTAAGCCCTCGGATAAAAGACACAACTATAAGCCCACATAAAAAATATATATATATAAAATATTCATTAGACATTGTGGAAATGTCTTACATAAAATATGTATAAACATTATCACACATTAAATATGGATTCACCAAGGATTAATAGTTATAGATCTTACTTGGAAAAATTTTCAATTCAAAAAAAGTTTGTTTTTAAAAAATTATCAACTTTATGTTGAAAATAAAAAGAAATATATATCTACTTTAAGTAAGCAAGGTTTGGTCTAGTAGCCAAAAGGACGTGCTCGAGGTCATACTTGTGCCTATCATTATTTTTTATTGTTTAAAATCAATTTGTAAATATAAAAATGAATTCAACATGTTGAAAAACCCTAAAACACTAGAATTATATAAAATTATTTTAATTAAGTTATATATTTTTTACTTTCAATTACTTTATAAATACATAAATAAACTTTATATAAAATTATTTTTATAGATAAATAAATAAAGCTTATATAAAATTATTTTAGTTAAATTTTATATATATATATATATATATATATATATATATTTAGATAAAAAAAGGTGGAACCTGCTATATTAAGTTATCGAAGAAATTTTGACAAAATTTACAGAGATATAGGTCTAAGTCACCAAAAATGTTGTTGTTTTACCGGAAACCATCATGGTTTGGAGAACTGTCTTGCCCTCTGTCCTGCCCAAAGGAAACCAGAACAGATGGCTATAGTCCAAGTGAACATGTAACAGTAGTAAGATAAAACAAAGAAACGAAATAGCATAGGAAACCTAGATACCTGGTGACCCGTCGCCCTTGCTTGTCTTCCACGTGGACCCCGCTGGAATGGCGAATGCTTGCGCACAGAGAGGGCACTTCCTCTTTGCTGGAGCATTGGAGTATGCATCAAGAAGCAGGTCCAGACGCTGGCCCATGAGAAGGGCTTTGTGCTCCAGGTCTTCCATGTGGCTTCGGAGTTCGAACACCAGAGTCAGATGCTCTGCACGAAGGAAACTACCCTGCAAGCCATGCAAGCCATTACCCGTGTCGTCGAGGATTACGTCCCTCATTTCCACTGTCGCTCCATCTCCGACTTCGAGCTCCATCAGTTCTGCACCGGCCGCTTCCTCCTTCCTCGCAAGGCTGTTCTCGTTCGCGTTCTCTTCGGCCCTGGCTTTGTCCCAATTCTCTTCCTCGAACGTTGCCTGCCTCGCATGGCTGGTGGGGCTGTGGTCACCTGGCCATGGAATTTCCTTGACAATGCACCCAGGGATGTCGTCTGCCAGTGCAAATTTAGGACCGCTTCCATCCTGGTGGTTCGTCTCCATGGCTTGGGGTTCTGGGGTGGTCGCCAATTCCTCCATGAACGGTATTTCTTCCACATAATAGGTGGGGAACGCATCCACAACACCATCCTCCGGCCTGTTTTCAGACTGAATTGTCGTGGTCTCACTGCTACAACCAGCCCCAGTCTCAGCAATGATGGCATGCAGAGCCAATTGGTCAGCTCGAGCCTTCTTTCGGAGGATGGAGGTCGCCAATGACAGAGCCCGCTCCAGCTTCTCCTTCCTTTGCCGCTGCGCTTTGTGAGTGTACCAGGCCGAGCCACGGCGAGGCCTGCCCCGCTTCCTGGTCATAATTGCCAAGGAATATATAACAATACAATGAGGATGCAGCGAGATGAGAGTAAACCAGGGCGAGAAAGAGACATGGCTGCACCAGAGCTCCCAGACGAAGGGGAGAGCCGAAGTGAGAGTAGACCAACTCTGTCTAGGCGTTCGAAAAAAAAAATTGCCAAAGGCCAGATTCACCTAGCTATCCATAAACCCTGGCATGTTGAGTGCGCTGTGAGCGAAAGTGTTCGCGCGAGGGAGGTGTCTCTCCACCATATATCTGTTGTTATGGTCGTCTACCATCGTTAATGCAGGGCGAGGGTGGCGGCCATCAGCATTTATGCTATGGCTTAGTGCTGAGTCAGGTGTCGAGGAATGTCCGCATGCCACCCCATCCGAGGATTAAATTATATTTATGAATAATATTAAAATATTATTTATTTATTAATATTTTTTAAACATCATGTATGAATTTAATAATTTTATTTATATTTCAGTGATAATGATATTAAAACAAGAAAGTAAAATATTATACACAAATAATTAATTACATAATATATGAATAATCTTTATATTTATACTCTATTATATAGAGTGTATAAGTCTATATAAAATCTAACTTATTTCAAATATAAAAAGATAGGTTGAAAAAATATCTCAACAACCCCTTTAGATCCCAATATTCATAGAGCAATAGTAATGTTAAATGAAGAATAGTAATGTTAAATGGTGCTCTAACGAGTTTATTTCACCCAAATTACCGCCCATCTCAAAATGTAACTAGTTTATTTCACCCAAGTTACCGCCCATCGCATCCATGTATCCATTGTGCAGCTCGATCCACCTCCTTGCTCTGTTTTTGGTTTTCAAAATGAAATGGGTACGGATGCTTATAGATAAATGATATTAAAATATTATTTTTTTATTAATATTATTTATAATTATATATTTATTATAAATACTTATAAATATATTTAATTTTTATTTTCCATATTATATGTTTGATTTCAAAGTTTAAAAATAAAAAAAATAATATATTGAGTAATACATTCCACCCATGTGGAATTATAAAAGATGTTAAAAATGTTTTTTAATAGTGAAATGTAAAAGATATTAAAAAGAAAGCATTCCACCGATGTGAAATTATAAAAGATGTTTAAAATGTCTTTTTAATAGTGAAATGTGAAAGATATTAAAAATGTATTTTTAATGGTGAAAGTTGTTAGGAAAGGTAATTTTTTGAAAACGAATCCGTGGTTGAGATTTTAGTTTTTATATGATCATTCGATTTGAGAAAGATTGATGTGAGATGGGTTGGTGTGTTATATTTACATCGTTTTATTTGGACGAAAAAAACCAACAACTAGACAACGCCTAAAAATATTCATTAATAATAATTTAATGAAGAATAAATCCCATGACTAATTTTTGGCCTAATTTTTCGAAGACTAATTTATTGCCTAATTTTTAGAAGAGTATTAATATATGACTAACTGACCTTCTTTTCGCTTAAAAGAGTATTAATATAAAATGAAATGAAAATTATAAATATTTGATAAGCCGAAACATCGAAATATAAAAGTGACCGAATTATTAGGACCCCGTTTTCTCTTCAAAAGTGGCTGCGTTACCGACAGTGGAAGGAAATAATGGATATCTTTACCAGATTTGACGAAAGGGACTTATTTGTCGCGGGGTCTCGTTGGCGTGGCAGTATTCACACAAGTAAAGTACTCTGTAAGTTTGTATGCACTTTGCCAGATGAGAAAGAAAATTGGTGAAACCAGTTGGCCAATCGACAAACGATGACTTCGAGTCGAGAGCGACCTTTGACCTTGACCAGGCAGACCAGCTGGAAAGTTCTCTCGTGCATTTTCTTAGACCGCACATGCCAATGGTGCTGGTCTTCCCTCCGAATTCCTTGGGAGATTTATTTCAGCTCTCCCTATAAAAGGACATCTCGCCTATAAAAAAACACAGGCTTATTGCAAAAAACACACAGCACCTCAGCTCCTGCAAATCCCCCGAGTGCTGAAAATTTTCTGTTATTTCAATGGATTTACAGCAGGCGCTTGCCACTGCAGATCTGCGAATGCTAGTCTACCTTGCGGTGACCATCGTATCGGCTTACGTCATCTGCAGGCGACTTCGTCCCTCTGTGAAATTGCCGCCCGGTCCCCGTGCTTGGCCCATAATCGGGAACCTGAATCTCATGGGGAAACTACCCCACAGGTCGCTGGATCAACTCTCCAAAACATACGGCCCCCTCATGTATATGAGACTCGGATCCATGCCGTGTGTGGTCGGCTCCTCGGCTGAGATGGCCCGAGAGTTTCTCAAGACCCACGATCTCACATTCTCGTCCCGACCCCGTGTGGCGGCCGGGAAATACATGGTCTACAACTACTCCGACATCACCTGGTCTCCCTACGGAGAGCACTGGCGCCTCGCCAGGAAAATCTGCCTCATGGAGCTCTTCAGTGCCAAGCGCCTCGAGTCTTTCGAGTACATCCGAGTAGAAGAGGTGGCCCGGATGCTAAGTTCCGTGTTTGAAACCAGCCGGCAGGGCCTGCCTGTAGAAATCAGGGAAGAGACGTCTACTGTGAGCAATAATATAATTTCCCGGATGGTGTTTGGAAGAAGGTATTTGGACAAGGACGCGGGGAACAAGATCAAGCCCGAGGAATTCAAGGAGATGTTGGAGGAGCTGTTCGTGCTGAACGGGGTTTTGAATATAGGAGACTTTA
>JASDQU010302199.1:0-13811 GCA_032191745.1 Picea mariana | reverse complement strand
TCTTTCTTTGTCTTTCTGGTGTCCTTCTTTGCTTGCGGATTGAACTGGTTTTCCTGATACTGTCCATATTTTATCTGTCCTTTGTTTGGTGGGTTGTGGCCACCCTTTCCTGGCTTTTTTTGTGAGGGGTTCCCAGGCCCAAATTGCCGTGTCTTTTGTTTGAGCTTCTGCTCGATTTTGATGGCATATCGGTAGGCTGCACCCAAGGATGAGATGTCCAGAAATTCCATTTCGGTCTAGATGTATCTATGCAAAGAACTGCGATACTTGAGCACCAGATGTCACTCTGAATCTTTGATACCCAACTTGGTGTGCAAGGTATGGAATATATTTGTGAAATCTGGCACTGCTTGGTCTCTTTCTTGCCACAGTGTGGTCCATTTGGTATACAGGTCGTCATAACTTCCGATAGGGTAGTATTGTTCCTTAATGGCATCCCTGAAGGATTCCCAGGTGGCTGTGATTGAAAATAATGAGGTTTCCTCTATTTCCTTTTGCTCACAGAAAGTTTCCCACCAATCTTTGACATGGGGAATGACTTTGAGGAGCGCAAAAGTAGTCTTTTCTTTATTCGAAAAGTTATGGACAGAAAAATACCCTTCTAGTAGATTCAACCACTTGTCTACAACATCTACATCTATTTGACCTTCAAATATAGGAATATCGAAGTTTATTTGTACCTTGAAGGGGGCGACACCTTTGTTCAAAGAAGATGAGTCGCTTGTTGGTAGCCGTCGAAGGATTTGCGTGAAACTATCCATCATCTCGTTCCTCTATTGCGTGAGGGATTCCTAAATCAATAGTTTGAAAGGATATTTTGTCCCATCATATTTCTTTTCTCCTACCATGGGAGGTCGCTCGGGCATGCGAGAGATTCTTTCCTCAAGAGAAACAAGCTCGAGACCCAACTCTTTGTACTCCGACCTCGTTGGGGACATGCATTAAGATGACAAGGAGCAGACCGCTCTGATACCACTGATATGGATTTTATGAGGAAAATGAAATGAATACAGATTATTAATAGGTTCTTAACACAAAATAACAGAGATACAGTAAAATTGGTTTTCTATTCAATAACGAAATAAGCTGAAACTGTAAAATGCAGCGAAAACAAGCTTGCTGGAATGGTGGCGGCTTATCTCTGAGAAGAGATGTGATGATAGTGCACATTCGCAAGACACAGGTTACAATGAGGCTCTGAAGGCATTTTTACAATAATCAAGAATTCCAAAAACCTAACCCTAGGAGATGAAGCACCAAAAGTCATGTGGGGCCCTGTTTGGGTAAGTTAGTACATCAACTTCCCAGGGTCGTAACTTTTGCATACGATTTCTGTTTTAGGCGTGTGATAGCCCGTTGGAAAGGTATCATCAAGGAGGTTCATTTTGGGGGCTCAATCATGCCTTTGACCATAATTTAGGAGATCGATCCCAAAAATCTTTCATTTAGGCCCTCAAAATAGCCCCGAAAGTTAAAACTGCTAAAAATAGTAAATTGCCAAAATTGTCAGAAAACTGTTTTGAGCCAGTTGGAAAAGGTGGGTGGCCACCAATATCCATCTAGATAAAAAACTCCCTTTTTTCAAGAACCCACTTGAACCTCTGAGGAAAACAGTCCTCCCTATCACCTTCCTACCACCCTGAAATATAAATCTTTGCTATTATGACTTATTACAGTGATATAAAGTTCTTCAATGGCTTACCGGTCTCATCACTGTTCTGCTACACTGCACTTCTCTATCTACATCAATGTCTTCTGCACACTTCTTGTGCTTTCTTTTCTTTTTCCTTTTGTTCTCTCTGTGCCATGTCCCTTCAATGCACCATTCCCCTTCTGTACATTTCTGCTTCTATGCTCTACCTCCTTCTTCACACCTCAATCACACCCAACAACAACCACATTGATCTATTCTTTGTTCTGCATTCTTATAGTCTCTGTACTCCTTGTGCATGCAATATGCGCCATGTTCCTGCATGCTCTCCTCATGTTGAGTACTCTACCTGATCATCATTGCAACTCTTCAGCTTCTCTGGCGGTTTAACCCATGCATCCAACATCACTGGGTGTTATGCTGAGATTTCTCAACCTCTGGCAGTTGAGACTCTTCATCTTCTCTATCATAGTCGAGCTAATCCTCTCTGTTGCAGTTATAGGCTTCAACGCTCATCCATCTCTCAATCATCTCTAAGAATAGTCTTAAATCACTGGAAGATGCCTCGAGCCTCTTCATCTTCTCTGGCAATCATTCTGAGGCCTCTTCAAGTCCTTTGGAAGAAACCATCAGTCATTTCTAGCAGTTACAATGGGAAGTGCAACAGTATCCCTCCGATCATATTCAAGTTCACCTGCACCGTTGGATGGAGTTTGTAGGGTCTTGCGTTTAATTCGTCGTTTCGTATTTCAACATTTCGGGATTCTTGTGGTTAAGGTTTATTTACACTTCATGTACTAATCCCTGAAACTCTGAAATTGAGCTTGGTTGCACTAGCTCCTTCCTCCATCTTCCATCGATGTGACCAATGGCTGTGACCATAGGCTGAGACAAAACATGTTTCGCATTTCGTCATTTCGACAATCCTGTTGTGAGGCATCTCGACTCTCCAAGTCACGATCTCAGAAACTCCGAGGAAGGAGCTTGCCTCTTCAAGATTTTCTCTACAACTCTTCGACGATGTGACCACCACTGGTGACCGAGCGCTTATCCATAAATTGCTTTCAAGATTTTGCAATTCATCATTTCGGCATCCTTGATACAAAGATTTCTTTACGCTCCATGCCCGATCCTCGAAACTCCGAAATGAAGCTTGCCACTTCGAGTTCTCTTCTACAGTTCTTTGATGATGTGAACACTGGAATATGAGCCCTCTCCAATCACACAAGCACTTCGATCTCCAGATCAACGGTCCTCGATCCGTGGTGAACGGACAACTATCCTCTGCCCCGAGACTTCAACCTACAGGACTTTGGGGGAGTGATGGAGTTAAAACTCCCAAAGAAAAAACTTCTGAAGTGAGGTCAGTCTTGCGTCATTCGATGACATGTCGTGACCCAAGTGGTTGTCACGTGTCACTCAGAATTGTGATTTCCAGTGGCCTGAAATGCCAAATCAACTTGAGACTTGTCATTGTCTGATCATGCCACGTGTCATAGTCTTCCACCTATCCTTTCTGATGTGGTCTCCCACATTCGCCTCCTAGATTTGTCGGCCCAGATCACTTCGCGATTTTGCATATCACGATTTCGACATTCTTGATGTGAATGTTCTTCACTTCCATGTCCCGGTCTGCGAAACTCCGAAATGGAGTCAGATCAGCTTTTCGGCTTTTTGCACTTCGCAACTTCGGGACTCCTGTGATGAGGAGTCTCGACACTTGACTCCTCCATCTCCCAGTATCCGAAACTCCAAAATGGAGTCGGATCAATGGTCCAGATCAAACTTTGATCTGACGACTAAGGTTATTTTGCGATTTCGTGTATCACAAGTTTGAGAGGTTAGGAAACCCCCTTCCTTTGACTTTTCAGTCAGTGAAAGGATGATCTTTTTCCACGTATCCTTCTTGGATCAATGGTCCAGTTTTGTCCTTGATCCAAGGATTGAGATTATATCATGGTTTAGCATATCGTGATTTCACATTTCATGACTTCAGGACTCCTGTAGTAAGAGTTCTTGACATCCACAACTACCGGTATCTGAAATCCCGTTATCCGAAACTGTCTCCTGCTTTCGGGATTTTGGCATTTCGCATTTCGCGATTCCGAGACTCCTGTGGTGAAGTGTTTCGACACTTCAACTCCCGGTTTATGAAATTGTCTCCTGCGTTCTAGATTTTGGCATTTCACATTTCGTGATTCCGGGACTCCTGTGGTGAAGTGTTTCGACACTTCCACCTCCCAGTATCAGAAACTCCGAAATGGAGTTGGATCAATTTGTCCCTGATCTTCCTTGCCTGCCTCTTTGCCATCAAATGATCAAGCACACTCTTGCAATCTGCGTGCACCTCTGCACTTATCCTCCTGAGCTTACGTAGTCCCTATTTTTCCATCGCTGCGTACTCTGATCTTGCCATCAATGACAAGCGCACCTATCTGTAAATATGCCAACAGGATGCATGCATAGTCTGATTGAAGAAGGTGCAGATGAAAGGCTTTGAATGGAATGTCCAGATCACACTTTTGGTAGTTTTGGACTGATCTGAGTATAAATAGATCAATTCAATATTTTCTTAAGGTCATCAACTGGTTGAACCGAGCTCTCTACTATGTAATTTTGATGCCATAATTGTTCTCTAGTTATGTATCAAATTTGATACTTTTGCATTAATAGAAGTCAACTTATTTCATATCTTTGTTTAAACTGTGCTGAAACACTCAGGCATGGAGGATCCAGTCGAGGGTTTTGGTTTTATTGTAATGTAGGTTTGATTACAGTAGTGTTGTGATTAGTTTTAGACAACTTCCTTGTTACCTTATTTCCCCTTATGCTGAAAGGCTCAGGCATGGAGGATCCAATCGAGTTGTTGTAGTTGCATGATAATGTAGGTTTGATTATTATTCTACTATGACATATTCCAATGTCTAAAACTTGAGTTCAAGAGTGCTCTTGAGCCTGGGTTTTTCTTCACCAAGCTGCTTGAAAGTCGGATGCCCATAGTAGTCTTGTCCACCTCTCTCACTAATTCTTCCTTCTACTCACACTTAAACTCAAATCACTGACTGAAGTTAATGAGGACCTCAATTCCCTATGTTTTTCTTGTCCATTTTCTATGATTAAAATCATTCTTTCACTGATTTTTGTCCATTTGACTTCCACTCATAAAACCAACATCCACCAAAAATTCTGATGGGTATTGGAATTATCCTCTTGCAATCTAAGGGTGACTCTCAGTGCTAACATTCTTGGCATCATTTTTGGGGAATGAATTGAAGACATTTCCCTAGAATTGAAGGACAAATAAATTATTATTCTGAAGGTGCGTCAAAAATCAATAACTTGGAGATTGCAGCTTGCACCTGGAGACTCCACTGTTTTAGTTGTGGCTCCCAAAGGAAGACACACGAGGTCTACTCCACAAATTCCTCTAGTAAAACCTAAAGTTGACCCATAAAATATTATCAATAAAGGAAATACCTCTCAAGAAGGACTTTCGGCCGTTGTACGAGGTGATTCTGGTAATTTACAAGCTTCTTCTTTTGAAAGTCCAGTAGTTGCATCTAATTCTCCTTTTATACCATCTGTTGGAGTTTCCATAAGTTTAAATTTTTGGAGTTTCCCTTTTGAATTATCCCCTTCTATATCTCATTTTGAAGAAAGTTTTGTCACCCATGTTTCCCTTGATATTGTAAAGTGGTTTAGATCCAGGAGCTTAGAAGATTTTCCCACTTTGGGTTTTCCTACTCCTCCTCCTGTCGAAATTGTTGTATCTAGAGAGGGGGAAACTTCTTTTCCTTTGAACCCCATATTATTTTCCTCCAACACTCAGCCATCTTCCCTTTCCCCTAGAAACACAACTACAATTCCACCTATCCCAACTCCATCTCCCCCTCGTTCTCCTGCAGTCCAAATCCCAATGGTAGGTGCTAATCCTCCTAGAAACAAAATGGCTGCAATAGTGGATGCTAGATATGCCCCTCTTGTTTTACCTCATATTATGAATTCTCTCCCAGTCGAAGACTACCTTTAGTAAATGCCTAAGTTCACAGGGGAGGAATACATAATTGCATAATAATACCTTTCACCTTTTTATAGATTTGCAGATATTCAGCTCATTGAAAATGAAGATGTGTGGATGAGATCTTTTGTATAGAGCCTTGATGGTGAGGCTAGGAAATGGTTTAGGGACTTGCGTCCTGGATCTATTGATGGGATTGAATCTCTGGATTATTAATTCTTAAGACAATTGGGGGGTAAAAAAGACTTCCTTTATTATATTACAGAGTTTGGATCACTTAAGAGAGAAGAAGAGGAGTCTGTTTCAGACTTCTCCAAGAGATTTAATAACATGTACAATAAGATCCCCATTGAAATTAATCCTACTGAAACCTCTACCAAGATCACTTATGCTAGCACTTTTGACCCTATGTTTTTCCTCATTTTAAGAGAAAGAAGAGCTACCTCCTTGGCTCATATGCGAGATGAAACCCTTGAAGTAGAATCCAATATACTGGAAGTTGACAAACTTAGGAGTAAAACTGATAGAGACAGAAGAAAAGGTAGGTCTGAAGTTTCAACCTCTGGTTCCTCTACTGCCCACCCTCAAGTGGATGAGTTGACAAAACTGGTAAAATCACTTTCTGCAGAAATGGAGAAATTTAAATTTGAAGGAAGGCAGAGCTATAGGAACCCCCATAATGTTGATAATAGGGGTAACTTAAAAAGACCAAATAATTCCCCTTAGATCATCCAAAGAGATCAAATAAATAGAGATAGGGACAATAAAAAAATCCAAGCCCCTCTACAAAATAACCTGGTTATTGATGAATAAGGAGAGGAAGAAGAAGTTGATCCTGAAATCCATTGTCTTGGTGACCCCTCTTCATCCCCTCATTTAACTCAGTTTGCATATGAATATTCCCTCATGGATAGCCAACTAAATAAGCTAAGCAAAGGGAAAAGGACCAATCGAAATCCAAATAGATATAACCTCAGGTCCAAGAAGAAAGAGGGAAAGCCTGACATTCCTGAGCAACCTACTAGAACATAACATCTTGTTAAGGAGGTGGTAGCTAACAACAAATAAAAAGAGGCATAAGATTCCCAGACAGTGGTTAAAGGCCCTATCCCAAAAGCAAAGGAGATTATGAAGCCTCCCTCCCCATTTATATTTGAGAATGAGATTCAAAATATTAATATCCCTATGCCTTTCTTGGAGCTAGTTAAGCATGAGGATTTCAAAAGGTACCTCTCCAAAGTGTTGCAGCTTGTGCCTTCATCTTATTCCACAGATACAGTCAACCTCCAAGATGAAAATATTCTTGTCATACTAGGAGCTTTGGTGGAGGATAAAGATGATTCCTCCCCTCCTTTCTATACCTCATTGAACATCCATGATAAGGTGTTGCACAACCGATTGATGGATTCATGGAAATCTCACAATATCATGCCTAAGATTGTTGTGGATGAGCTTGGGTTGGAGGTTACAAAAACTTACCATGACCTGTACTATTTTGATTCTAGGAAGGTGAAGTGCCTCGGGGTTATTAAAGACCTGGTTGTTTCCATGTTCCAATTGCCAATTAAAAGTGTGGTGATGGATATTGTGGTGGCTGATGTTCCCCCTAAGTTTGGGATGCTCTTGTCTAGATATTGGATCAAAAGACTACGGGGAACTTTGCAGATGGATCTTTCATATGCCACTATTCCTGTGTTTGGGGGGGAACATAGAAGGATTTATAGGGAAGCACAAATTTCTTACATTATCAGTGATGAAGAAAATCTGACTAACCACCCCATTTTTGCAGTTGATATTGATTTAGGAACCAACATGATACAACTCACTGATTCTCCTCAAACACCTATTGAAATTAGAAATCAACCCATCACCTCTTGTGAAGACCCTCCTCCCAATACCTCTATTTGGAATTTTTTTTTTGATGGAGCCTCTTCTTGGGAAAGTGTTGGTGTTGGGGTAGTGTTCATTTCCCCTACCCAAGAGACCATGTCTATATCTTATAAGATTGAATTTGAAACAAAAAACAATGTGGTAGAATATGAGGCTCTTGGTTTGGGTTTGAGAGCTGCCAAAGACACGAAAATTGAATAACTAGCAGTGTTTGGAGATGGTGAGTTAATTATCCATCAGTTCAAAAATATGTATCAAGCTAAGAACCGTAGGCTAAGGGCATACATAAATGAAGTAAGGGATCTTTTTGATAGTTTAGTCTTGGATTTTAATATCTCATTTGTTCCAAGAGAGGAGAAATCTATGGCATATTCATTGGCTATTGCTTTGCTACAAAAAAATGCAGAGGGGTTAGAGCAGCCTATTTCCTTTTTCAGCAGAGCATTGAGGGGTGCATAAATGAAGTATGATATCATGGAGAAGCAGGGATATGATTTGGTCAAATCCCTCAAGGCTTTCAGAATCTATGTTCTTCATTCAAACATTATTGCATATGTCCCCTCAGCCTCAGTAAAAGAGATATTGATCCAGCCTGATATAGATGGGATGGGAAGCAAATGGATTGCCAAAATTTTGGAGTTTGACCTTGAAATAAAACCCACGAAATTGGTGAAAGGCCAAGGTTTAGCCAGGTTACTAGCTGAATCAAATTGCAAGGCTTTGGGGGTTTATTTCATGATCACACACTCAAAAAATAAGCAAACTGAGATTGTTGATAAAGACTCTCATGTCATCCTCAACTTAGAAGAATGAACCTGGTATACAGACATCATATATTTCCTGCAAAATTTGAGGCCTCCTGATGGTTTGGACAAAAGAAAAGTGAGAGATTTGAAACTAAAAGAAATCAAATATTGTCTCATTGATCGTTTGTACTAGAAGGATCCTCTGGGAGTTTTGTTAATATGTCTAGACCCACAGGAGGCCCAAAGAACTATGCTTGATTTTCATGACAGCTCATGTGCGGGACATCATTTTTGGACCACAACTTATAAAATCCTTAGAGATGGGTATTTCTGGCCCAACATTTTTACTGATTTTTGTGCAAATATTAGAGCTTGTGTCAAGTGTCAAAATTTTGTTGGAAAGCAGCAGCTCAAATCTTTTCCTTTGAAACCTGTAATGGTTTTCATACCTTTTCAGTAGTTGCGTCTCAAATTCATTGGAGAGATCCACCCAGCCTCAAGTGGTCATCACAGGTGTATTTTGACCGCCACTAATTATTTCACCAAATGGATAGAAGCCATCCCTACAAGGAGTGCCTCCCACAAAGTAATCATAAACTTCCTTGAACATATCATGTCCAAATTTGGCTGTCCAAGAAGGATTGTTACATACAATGTTGCCTCTTTCAAAGATGAACCATTAATCAAGTTCTGTGAGCAGTATGGGATTACACCAGTCCATTCTACTCCCTACTACCCTCAGGGAAATGGTTTGGCATAGTCCTCTAACAAAATTCTCATAAAAATCATCAAGAAATTGTTAGAAGACAACAAGAAAGCCTGAGACTCATAGGTAAATTTTTCATTATGGGCTGACAGAGTTACAACTAAAAGGTCACTTGGCATTTCCCCTTTTCATCTTGTGTATGGGGTTGAGTCTATTTTTGCTACTCAACTTGCCTTGCCTGTGGAAAAGTTTCTCTAGGACTACCAAGGAGAACCTGATGATATGGTCAAGAGGATACTACAGCTGGTAGAAGTACAACAAACCAAGGAGCATCTACTTGATAAAGTGCAGGATCATCAACAAAAGATAAAACAATCCTTTGACAAGAAGAAAAGCAAGGAATATTTTCAGTTGGGGGATCTCGTGCTCAAATGGGACACCCCAAGAAAGACAAAGGCAAACATGGTAAATTTGAAGCCTTATGGATTTGTCCTTTCAATATTTCTGAGGTATTTTTTAATAACACTTCTAAATTGTAGAACTTGGAGGATTCCAAAATTTTTGGTGTCCCTGTCAATGGGCACTTTCTGATTTTTTTTTTGTTTAAGTTTTGGTCGACTTTCCACCATTGTAATTACCACTTCCTATTTATTTCTATTTTGAATAAGAGACTCCATGACCCAAAGGCTAAGGCACTGAAACTGAGTGTTCTTGGCAGCTCGCAGGGAGCATGTCATCCCCTGTGGAGCCAAAATGTTATCACATAAAGTTGTCAAGAGTTGTATGTGTTTGTTTTGAATACCCAAGTCTGCACCCCTGCTCCGTCTCCCTCTTTTCCGCACACCATTCATAGGATTTTTCCCCTCTAGTTGATAAAGTCAATTTCCATTTCTGATCAATGATCTGGTTTTCCTTAGTGTCTTTCTTAATTGATTCTCATCTCAGGGGTTTTCTATTTTCTTTAAGGGATGAACAAATATCATGATCTTTGGTCCAAATTATCGGTCATCTCATTTTCTATTGATTGAGTTCACATCTGGTCATCCAAGTCCTTTATTTGTACAGTGAACAACCATGAGCACAAAGCAAAACATTCAGAACATTCCATTTTGGGATTGAAACACAAGCAAGCATACATGCTTGATTTTCAATGATAGAGATCCCATGAATAGTTTAGATCAATGGCTCTCAGGCGTTCAGGATTTCAAAGTAGCGCAAGGATTAATGACTAGACAGAGGAGCCAAATTCCCAAAGTAAATCTGATTCATTGAAGGCTAAGGACACATGGAGGTAGATCCCTCACTTTGGAAGATTTACTTCGGAGGATTGTAAGAGATATGCATTGAAAGGGCCTGAAGATCGAACTCCCAAAGTAATTTGATCCATTGATATTTGTAGCAGGAAGTAGGGTCCATCCAAAAACGACACATGGAAACAAAAGTGGGGCTTTCCTAGATCGTAGATCGCTATCAAATCAATGGCTCATGTGTATTCGACATGTCAAAATTGTGTGAAGATTAGTGGCTAGGCAGAAGCCCCGAGGTTGCAAATCAAGTGCCACATGTCCTTCTCCATAATACGGTCAATATCTAATTCTGGAATCTGAACTTCAAGAGTTTTATCTACTCCCCTCTCTCTTTCATCCAGAGCATTTTCTCTCGAAGTCCACATATCACTACCATGTGTCCATCCAAATATAATGGTTGAGTTTGCTTCGGGACTCTAGGCTTCGGGAGTTTTATCTCCTCCCCTCTCGGTTTCATCCAGATCATTTTCTCTCGAAGTCCACAGATCGTTGTCACATGTACATCCAAATCTAACAGTCGTAGTTTGGTTCGGGACTCTAAGCTTCGAGAGTTTCAGCTTCCTCCCTCCAGTTTTCATCCAGAGTTTTTTCTCCCAATGTCCACAAATTACTGTCGTGTGTCCATCCAAATCTAATGGTGGTAGTTTTCTTTGGGACTTCGAGCTTCGGGAGTTTCAACTTCCTCGCTCCCATTTTCATCCAGAGTGTTTTACCCTAGAGTTCACAGATCCTTTCCGCATGTCCTCCTCATATCGACAGTCATCATTCACTTCAGAGCTCCATATCTACATGAAAATTGCCCCCAAGCTCTAAAGTGCCAAAGTACGTGGTAGTCATTAGTTCAGATATGGGGCGCTCTCATCAGTCACGACACCTGGAATCCATTTGGCGATGACATGTGGCACTCAGTCCAGGAACCTTTGGGCATATCATTTGCTTGTTTCCAAGTGACACATGTCACCTCTCTTTTCATGACACGTTAGCATAGTGACGTAAGGTCACCATGCCAAATCATCTCCAGGAGGTGTTCTTGTTCAGCACTGAAATTAGTGCCATCTCCCAGCATGGTTAGAATGATCCTAAAATTGGCAGGCGAATAAACTTTAGCAGTGGATCTAAATTCAACAGGAGTGCCCAGATCACAAATCACGACCAGATCAACGATCACGTTTCATTGCGGGGATGCAACATGCTCGAACGATAAAATTCTTGAGTGGTCCCACAATTGAAAACGTGGTATAGTAAAAGAGATACGTTGCGAAAGGTGGTCAATTGCAGGCTCAAAAGTAGTGTGAATCCAAACTGCCTTTGACATCCCCGCAATCACATGCTTATATAGAATCTAATACAAGAGTATCACGTGGCCACCCAGTTGGCATTAAGCCTCGTTGTGATCCCGAGAGAAAGAAGTTAATGAGAAAGGAGTGGTGGTTGAAACCTCAAATCACTCCATAAATAGAAGGCATGGAAGGTCCTGTCGTGGAGAAAAAACTACCAGCCCGAGGTACCCCTATGGACAGTTTTTCTTGTAGGCCCATGTTGATCTGAGCTCACTTATGATAGAAGGATGCACACACAGTTTGACAGAAGAAGGCACAGCCAAAAGGCTTTGAATGGAATGGACATATCACACTCTTGGTAGTTTTGGAATGATTTGAGTATAAATAGACCAGTTCAAGATTTTGTCAAGGTTGTCAAATGGTTGAGATGAGATCTCTACTATATAATTTTGATGCCAGAATTGTTCTCTGGTTATGTATCAAATTTGAGACTTTCACATTAATAGAAGTCAACTTATTTCATCTATTTTTTTAAACTGTGATGAAACACTCGGGCATGGAGGATCCAGTTGAGGGTTGTGGTTCTATTGTAATGTAGGTTTGATTACAGTAGTGTTGTGACCAATTTTAGTCAGTTTCCTTGTTACCTTATTTCCCCTTATGATGAAATGCTCGGGCATGGAGGATCCATTCGAGTTGTTGTAATTGAATGATAATGTAGGTTTGATCATTATGTTACTGTGACATATTTCAGTGTCTGAAACTTGAGTTCAAGAGTGCTTTTGAGCCTGGGTTTTTCTTCACCAAACTGCTTGAAAGCCAGATTCCCATAGCAGTCTTTTTCACCTCTCTCACTAAGTCTTCCTTCTACTCACACTTAAACTCAAATCACTGACTAAAGTTAATGAGGACCTCACTTCCCTATGCATTTCTTGTCTAGTTTCTGTGATTAAAATCATTCTTGTACTGAGTTTTGTCCATTTGACCTCCACTCATAAAACCCACATCCACCAAAAGTTTTGATGGGTACTAGGCTTATCCTCTTTCAATCTGAGGGTGACTCTCAGTGCTAATAGGTTGGATCTATCCTGAACTATATTGATAAGCAGTCCTGGCATACTTATATTGCAACCCCAATAAGACATAGTTTCTCTGATCCCCTACAACATCTCAGTCTATCTGAAAAACCATGCATCTGAGTTGAACCTGCACTTTATTTCCCTCTAAATATCCAAATTCTTCCACTACACCTTTGATTGTGGATATTTATCATCGTTTAATCTACAAACAGAAGATAAGTTGAACATACTTACAATAATTCAAAATTATCTACTCTACAAGTTTACTGAAGAAGGACAGGAAGTTGCAGAGCACAAGAGATCATGTTCAAGTCATGTCCATGTCAAAAAGGAAGTGGTATGATTGATAATGACTAGATCAAAATGTTGCATACAGTCAAGAACCGAGTACATGTACCAATGTCCCCAAACCATAGGCTATGAATGATTGAAATGATAATGTCAAAAATATGGGTATGTGAACTCTATGCATATATCATATTCAATCTTCACTTGTTAGTATTAAACTATCACTTCAACCTCTTCGTGCTTCACAATGATGCACTAGCATTAAGGTATGTGAAAGCTAATGATGGTCTCTCATGACACGTTAGTGATAATGCAAACATGGAAAAACAATAATGTGTTAACTTGGAGGGATTATTCAAGGTATTTTTACAATGAATTTGAATATGGTGTAACAATATTAAATGTAGTAAATTGAATTATCTTTCTGAATATATAACTTTTGTTATTAGAAATTGTGAATAACTATGTGAAATTTGATTTTTTCTAACAGTGGTATGTTATTTTTCCAGCAAAATATAAGGTACACATCTTTTCTCATGGAGGTGTCAAGTACCTTAACGATGGAATTTCATTCCAAAATATTGTATAATTGTAGATAACCCATTTTTCTAGTGCAGTGTATTTTTTGGAAATTTAGAATATTAATGTTATAATTTTTTTTAAAATTATAAAAGTCAATATATCCTTGAAATTAGAAGGTCTTTTGTTCATGCAGGCTAAGAGGGTCTTAACATGATCAAAATAATTTCTTTTTTTTTAAGATCATAGATATTATACTCCTCTAGTGCAACATATAACACATTCTAGAAATGGTTAAGCTGAAAAAAGGTTATAGTAGAAATAAGA
>JASDQU010302198.1:0-13668 GCA_032191745.1 Picea mariana | reverse complement strand
ACTACCACCAAAGTCTGGCCAAGAGAACCAGAAGAACCAGAGGAAGGGGAATGCCTCTTTCACTCGCAGATGTGGGTCAAGGGGCTTCAATTCATTTCATTGTCGACAACGATATTCAAAAGAATTTGATTTCTGTAGAGGTTATCAAGCGGCTTAATCTTCCAATGACACCACACCCACAACCCTACACCATCAGTTGGCTTCGTCAAGGAAGAGATCTTCGTGTCAACCAACATTGTCATCTTCCCTATGATGTCAAGCATTTCAAAGATGAGGTACTGTGTGATATTTCTCCCCTTGAAGTTTTTGATGTTCTTTTAGGACAACCATATTTGTGGAAGCATCATGTTGTGTATGAGTTTATACCACACAGTGTTATTATTACTTTGGGTAGACAATTATACAGGATCCCAGAGGTGGCACCGCCTACTTCTATTTCTTTAATCTCTGCTAAGCAATGCATTAAGTTCATTTCATATACCAGAAAGTTCATCTTCTTTGTGATCTGTGCTCACAGTAAGAAGAAGGTCACTGCCACATCCATGGCCTCTACACAATTCCCCTCTTTGCAGCAAAATAAAGTGGACGAGATCGTGGAATAATATAGAGACATCTTCGCCTCACCTACAGGGGTACCGACACACTGCCAAGTCAAGCATCCAATTGATCTGACCCCCAGTGCACCTCTACCTAATGGACCAGTATATCGGCACTAAGTGATGGAGAATGAAGAAATCAGGTGTTAGATCCAAGATCTTCTTCAAAAGGGGCACATCAGACCCAACTCCTCCCCTTGCGGAAGCTCGATTGTACTAGTGTAGAAGAAGGATGGGACTTGGCGACTCTGTATTGATTATAAAACCTTAAACAAAATCACAGTCAGGAACCGTTACCCCATTCCCCGGATTGATGACCTTCTTGACCAACTTAAGGGGGGAAATTTCTTCAATAAGATTGACCTAAAGTCTGGATACCACCAGGTTCCCATTGAACCAAGTGATGTCTGGAAGACAACTTTCAAGTCTAAAGAAGGTCTCTACGAATGGCTAGTCATGCCCTTTGGCTTAACCAATGCACCAACCAATTTCATGAGGTTGATGGACGATGATTGATACCCTTCACCAACTCTTTTGTGGTCGTATATTTGGATGACATCCTCATCTTCAACAGAACGTGGGAGGAGCACACGCGTCATATTTAGTAGCTTTTGAGCACTCTGCAACAATACAAGCTTTATGCCAACTTGGAAAATTTCTCTTTTGGCATGAACAGGGTCCAATACCTGGGATACATTGTTGATGAGCATGGGGTACATGTTGATCTAGCTAACATCCAAGTCATCCGTGACTGGCCATCCCCAACCACACTAACCAAGCTTTTGAGCTTCTTGGGACTAGCCAATTTCTACCGACGGTTCGTGTTGGGATTCTCCATATTGCTTGGGCCCTTAGCCAGGTGACCAAGGGTGGTAGTAGGGCCAATTTCTTGTGGGGGAAGGAGCAACAATGAGAATTCGATGATCTGAAACATCGTTTGTGCTCATCTCCAGTACTCTCCTTTCCTGATCTGCAACAACCACTCAAGATTGCGACTGATGCATCTGAATATGTTGTGAGCACAATTCTCACTCAACACGGGCATCTGGTGGCATACCATAGTGAGACACTCTCGGATGATGTCCGGAAATACTCCACCTATGACAAGAAATGTATTCCATTGTAAAATACTGTCGTCAATGGAAACATTACATTCTGGGGAAAGAGACGATCATACACACTGATCACAAGCCTCTACAGTTCATACAGACACAAGGGAAATTGTAGAACAACTGTCATCAGAAGTGGTCCACCTACCTGCAACAGTTCCATATCAACATCAAGTATAAGACAAGTATCTCCAATCGTGTCACTGACTGCCTCAGTCGGCCTCCTGTGGCTGCCCTCACCACTGTGCTCCATTCCCGTGGACATGATACATTGGAGTGGCCCCAACATTACTAGCAACATCTGGAATTCGCCACCACATATCAAATCTTGGGTACAGGTGACACTTTCACTTATTTTCACATTCAGGATGGACTCTTATGCCACCTGGCCCATATCTCTGTTCCTACAAGCGAGCGTGCAAAGTGGATTTGGGAATCCCACTACATTCGGGTGGCAGGACATTTCGGCTTAGAGAAAACTGTGGCCATTCTTCATAAAAAAAATTATTGGCCAAAACTTCGAAAATACGTCAATAGATATATCAGATATTACACTGCCTATGCCATTTCCAAGCCAACCATCAAGAAGCAAGGCTTATACACCCCTCTTCCTATTCCTAATAAGTCGTGGGAATCCATCTCCATGGATTACATGTCTGGTTTGTTGTCCACCAAGCACGGAAATGACTGTGTGTTTGTGGTCATTGATCTGTTTTAGAAGATGGCCATCCTCATGGCCTGTAAGAAGAATGTCACCACGACAGATACTGCCAAGCTCTTCTTCGAATGAGTTTCGTTCCACTTTGGGATCCCACAGATCATCATCGCCGACCGAGACAACAGGTTCCTCAACACCTTCTGGTCGATTCTTTGGTCTCTGTTGGACACCAAGCTCACAAAATCCACTGCTTTCCACCCCCAAATCGACAGCCAAACCGAGGTCGTCAATCAAATGATTGTGAACATCCCGTGCATGTACAATTCTAAGCATCCCCAAACATGGGACAAGAGTCTCCCATATGTCCAACACAGTTACAACATGGCTCTCCATAGTTCCACTAGACATAGCCCATTTTAGGTGGGTCTGTCATTGCAACCCTTGGGACCCATTGATGTTGCACTTCCTCTTGTCGTCGCACAAACAGAGTCTTCTCCTGATTAGCATGCGATCGATAAAGCCACCAGATTCATTGAGCGGATTCAACACATTTGCCAATAGGTCCAGGAGATTTTGCAGAAATCCAATGCTAAGTACAAGCAATGCCATGATCAACACAGGGTACCACACCACTTTCAGGTTGGTGACAAAGTCTAGTTACATTTGCAAAAGGAGCATCTCACTAGGACCCACTAGAAGCTTTTCCCACTTCGTTATGGGTTTTACACTATCACCAAGGCTGTGGGTAGCAATGCTTTTGAGCTCAACACTCCACCCTTCCTTGGTCTGCATCCATTAATCAATGTGGATCTCCTTCGGCCATATTTTCCATCATTATTGGACACCTCTGAGATCACCAAACATGTGACACCAATAGAGCTCAACCATGACTGCATAGAACAAGCATCCACCGATCGGATAGTGGACACATAGGTCAAGGGCACTCGCCAACAATGGATCCATCTTTATTGGGTTGTCAAGGCAGGGAAAATCCTACACCAAGGAAAGTAGCTCACCCGGGGCCATCTTCAACAGAATTTTCCTCACCTGATGGGGGAATTCAACACAATGGAGACCATTTCTTCCTAAGGGGGGAGGATTGATCCAGATGGATATTGGTGGCCACCCACTTATTCCAACTGGCTCCTCATGTTCGTTTTGATTCAACACATTTTTCTGTAATGCTTTATAATTGTAAGTTCTACACTTCTGGGGCTTTCTAAATCCTCACACATTCTCCAGGTGGATACGGGTGGCATCTTGCCTAATCCAACTGGATTATTTTGTATGTTTTCATGTCATCACATCTTGATGTACTTGCAAGGCTGTTTTGGGGCCCTAATTTTTTTTTTTTGACTCACCATAGTTAGAATGCAGACAAAGTCAAATTTTGATGATGAAATGTGTAGATCTCTGAAAGACCTTTCCAATGGGCTATCACGCGCCTAAAACGGAGGTCATATGAAAAAGTTACGACCCTAGGAAGTTGAGGTACCAAATTACACCAACTTACCCATAGGGTCCACATGACTTTTGGCGTTTCACCTTCTAGGGTTAGGTTTTGGATGTCCAGGGTTTTGGAATTCATGAGTAATATGAAAAGGGACTATGGAGCCTCATTGTAATCCATTCTTCTTAGAAGGATGCGCGTAGCAGCCACATCTCTTCTCAGAGATAACTATCACCATTCGAGCAAGTTTCAGTTATGCAGTTTTACAGTTCCATCATATTTCATTATTTAATAGAACATATTATTCACTAGATATTTTTGTTATTCTTCCTATCTATGTGTTTATGATATTCAGTCTGTTAATCAGTTTGTTTCTCTCCTAAATCCTAATAAGAGCATCTAAGGATATGATGTGTCATTCCTATTAGTCATTGTTTAGATTCAAGTACCTTGAATTCATTTATGCAGAGAGGATCTTTGCCTTGTGAATGTTCTGATTTTTGTTATTTTTCCCTTCTTCTATCCATTATTATATAAACCCTTTATCTGATATGAATATTGATTGCATTTAATGAGCAGGGTGTTTCTTGACTCCATATCCCAACGGTCCATCACTGACCTACAATAGCTTATTGTCTTTTCTCTTACTCGTTTTCTTCTTCTTGATTAACTAAATTTCCTGAAAAACCCAACCCATATCATTTCTAATTTAAAGTGTGCTAGGCTTGTTCCTAAAGTAGTCTAGGAACAACTTCTAGTGTTAACATCTTTTGGCACCATTGTCAGGGACAGAAGTGAAGATATCTTCTCTGGGAGAACAAAAATGAGAAGATCTAGCTTTGGATGTTGAACTGAAGATGGACATTTTAGACTGCTTATCATTCACCTGGTGACTCCACTCCATGAAGGAAGAGCTTGTTGGTGACTTCACTGATACGGGACAACAATGGCCATGGAAGTTATCTTGGCTCAGAGGTTCACACCTCTCAATTTTTCAGTTGTTCCTAGTTTTCCTAATGCTGCACCTTCTTTCTCAGAATGCGTAGAGTTTCTTCCTATTTTTAGCGAAAAGGATGAGGATAATCCTGCACATCATGTAATCAAGTTTCATCAATACATGGATCAACTAAATATACATCACGAGGATGTGTTGATGAAAATGTTCATGTATTCATTGGATGGCTATGCAAGACAATGGTACAAAACTCTTCCCGCTTCTAGTATTTCCTTTTTGGAGGACTTTCATGATGCTTTTTATTCATATTACAAGAGGATTTACCCGACCAAGACACTTTTTGAGCATTGTTGTGAAGGATATGGATTATATATTCAGAATTTAGCAGTTGATGCTTCTAGCAGTGCAGATGAAGGGGATGGTTATATTGAGGAAGAGGAAGAAGATGCATTACCATGTATATCTTCTTCTAAATCTATTTTACAGTAGGAGGAGTTTGAGGTTGATGACAATAATAATTTAGATGCATTTGACATTAATCCAAATGTGTCTTATAGTGATTATTATGATACAAAAATTGTGCCAAGTTTATTTGAAGATCATATTATTGATGATAATTTTCATAAATCTTCATATTTGTCATTAGAATTTTATTATGCTGCTCCCATTTTTGATGAATATGATGATGATCTCAAAATTATAGATCCAAATGTTTGTGATGTGGCAGAATATGATCAACAGATTCATGAAGACATTCAGTCCATTATCCATGAACAACTGGAGTTGCTATATGACAACTATGCATATCATGGTAGTGAGGAGTACATGGATCAATTTGTTGACTCTCATGATGACATTGTTGTTGTTGTTGTTGTTCAAGAAACTTATGAGCAGATTCAGGATGACCTTGATTCTTTTCATTTCCAACACCCAAATGATGTTCATGCTCTTTTTCCAGCAAAACAAATGAAGTATCATTTGATAAGTGAAGCATAGTAACAATGTGTCCTTCCATATCCACTGGAAATGAAACATAATTGGCAGGACCCAGTGGCCATTTAAATGAAGTCATGGTTTTCAGAAACTTTCAGCCTTGTGGCATTTGGAATCAAAGTGGATTGTGGCTGTAAGTATGTCTTGCAAATCAAATTTTGGCTGCAAATATTATATTCTTCTTTCAGTTCCATCTCCATGCAAGAAGCTCTTATATTCGGTTGGATGATATCATGGCTTCATTGGAAGCATGATTACACATGATTAGCTTGTTCCTACTAGTTAGAAGTAGGATGAATAAGCTCGATTCTCGAGCATTTGGTTTGTAGCAGTATATTTTGTTTTCAACAGTGTGTTTTTATATTTTGAATAATTTGCAGAGCTTTGGAAGGTGGCGAATGACTCCATAGCCCAATGAGTAAGGCACGTTTCTACTTGTTCTTGACAACTTACAGGGAGCATGCCATCCCCTCTCGAGCCTATGTTATCTCTCTTTCTGTCTCAAGCATTCTTGAGCCCAAATCCACCAGGCATCAAGTGTATTTGAAATTGCAAACAAGTATATAAATATCTCTATATATGATGGGGTTTTTTCTTATTCTTATAGCTTCAGTCGAAAATCCTCTAAATTAGTTGAAAGTATTTGACAAGGTTATGTGAACATGGTAAAAAAAGGAGTTAATCACATATTTTAAAAGAACAACTTCAAAGGAAGGGTTACTGCAGGAAAACAGAGGAAACAAAGTAAACATAGCAAGAAGGGCTCAAAATTGGGGTTTAGATATGATATTGATGAGACAAGGAGAGTGACAACTGGTTCCCACACCAAGAAAAAAAGAAGAAATAGTCTAGATCTGTTAGCTGAAGCAACTAAAACTATCTCCGAGGGAAACATTCAGATTTAACAGTTTGATTTTCTATGAAACCTAAATTTCGAATGCAATCAATGAAAGTTGAAGGAAACCTTTTTTTAGATTAGGTACTTAAGTGTTTGGTTCATATAAGAATGGTTTTGACTTTGACCTAGGCGATAAAAATGTTTTAGGTATGCAAAATGGTCAAAAAATAGTGCTACAGGAAGTTCCTGTAGCGCCTTGTTTTTCAAGTAAATGACATAGTTTTGGGTTTTTGTGATAGCTGATGATGAAAATTGATAATGACACCATTCTACACCCTAAAATTCACATTAGAAACCATTTTGTATCTTCATCAAAGAGTTTTGGAGCAATCTTGTATGGAAAAGGAGAAAACAAAAAACATGAGATTTTCTAGAAATGACTGTTTTTACAGTCAATTTCAAACTCAGATTATGAGGATATGAAGAGGAATTTGTGAAAACCAAAAGAGGTGTTTTTCAAGAAAAACATAATATACAAAATCCTCCCTCATATTTTACACAGGTGTCATGGTTTGGGAGATACAAGAAGGTATTTACAACTAATTTTTCAGATTTGTAAATACAAGATTTTTTCTGTTTTAGTCATCATCTTTGGGCACATATTACGAGGATATGGATATGTATTTTTAAAAATTGAAAGATTTTTTTCTCAATAATGGACTCATCTACAAAAACCTCTCTCGGATGTTACACATGTGTCATGGTTTGGGTGATATCGAGTGTTTTTTCAACTCTATTTTTCAGAATTTCGTTGTAAAAGTGTTGAAGATAAAATAGAACAGTCAAGGTGTAATTCATCCTCACATGTGCCAAGGAGAGTTGTTAGGGAAATGTGGCATATGGATGTTCAAGGAGGATATTTATGCTAAATATCCTAAAAAAAATGTGGTTTACTTTGAATGTAATTAATGCTTTGAAATCCAAACCCTAGTTTTTAGGTATTGGACTGATTTTCTTAGATTTTTTTTATCTTGTTGATGTCACTAAGTCCAAATTCAATCCGAAGGGGAGATATTCAGTTCTATTTTGAGAAAATTAGATCCATGCTTTAAGGATCTAGTAGTTGTAATGTAAGGTCTATAAATTTCATATAAACTAGATGCAAAAGGGAGGAGGGAGGAACTCTTAGACTCGAGAGGTTTGAGAGAGAGTTTGGAAGATCCAAGAAGAGTTGTGAGAAAGTTGTAGGAGACAATTTTTAGCTGTTATCATTGTAAGCTCAAGGGGCATTTTGGCTATAAGCATTTATGTTATTGAAGGTTAATAATATGTGTGTTATCAAATTGTGTTCTTTTTTTCATTCTAATTTGTCTTCTTACTTGAATAAATCGTATACTTTGAGGATCGTGGTTGCCTTTGATTAATGGATTCTTGAGCATCTGAGGCTCTGATGTGTCTTGCCTATTAGTCATTGTTTACATTCAAGTACCTTGAATTCATTTATGAAGAGAGGATCTTTGCCTTGTGAATGTTCTGTTTTTTGCTATTTTTTCTCTTCGTCTATCCATTATTATATAACCCCTTTATCTGATATGCAGATTGATTGCATTTAATGAGAAAGGTGTTTGCTTGACTCCATATCCCAATGGTCCATCACTAACCTACAGTAGCTTATTGTCTTTTCTCTTTATCATTTTCTTCTTCTTGATCCACTAAATTTCCTGAAAAACCCAACCGAGATCATTTCTAATTTAAGGTGTGCTAGGCTTGTTCCTAAAGTAGTCTAGGAACAACTTCTAGCGTTAACACTGTCATGGTTCAGATATGAGAAAAGTGCATGGTAAACATAAGGAAGGACCTCACTAGTAAAGTACCCTGCCCAATCACTAGCCAAACGAAAGCTTCTATCAACAGGTTTTGATAGCAATTGCTAGAGGTGTCACTAAATGGTTTATAGGTGTCTAGCTCTCAAGAATGCAGGAGTGGATGGCCTTATCCAGACTTGAAGCCACAACCACAATACAAAGTATAAAATTGTAGAGAGTTTTAAGTTGTTGTGCATGTAATGCTTTGATCCTCTCTCTACATCCACCTCAATACTTTGTTGTTCAAACCATAAGAAATTTGCATTCTTAGTTCTTGCGACAGGAAACACCCGTGACAACTAGAATATATGATAATAACCGCTTGAAGTGGCAACCTCTAAGGAAAACTCTCAAATAAGATGGATGTCGCTAATACTTTCTTGCCACTAGATGTGTAATACCCATGACTCAAGTGCACCCCAAGAGAGCCAAAACCCATAATGCGATCCTTTGAGTGCAAAAGGGTAGTGTGGACAACAAAGTTTGCTGAAGTGCAGGAATATGGCTGGACATTCACACCCCATTTTTCAGGATCCAAATGGAATGCAACCAAATATCTCTCACAACACAAGGACTCGATCTGATTATGTATTTATATATGTTACTCGTTACCTCCATATTAACATCCTCATAACCAAATCATCGTCGTGTGGGTTTGCAGAGAGATATCATCGTAGCATAGGTTTGCAGAGAGAAAACTTGGAGGCGTTTTCCCTCAAACCCTATTCGTTGCCTTTAAACACTCCATCAATGACCAATTGAGGTCGAGGGACCCGAGCTGTGAGAATGGTTGTAGCTCTGTCTCATTTTTATCTAGAGCGATGGAGACTCCTCGTGTGGTTGTTCGATTGTTGGTTGAAAGCTATTTCCAACCCTCTTCGATGGCCTGGGCTACGCTTTGGCCTTTGAGAATTCCACGTACGGACTATTGGACGGGCTATGGGCATGATACCAATGAAGAGATTTCCAAGTGGACGAGGTGGACGAGTTGTTTGTGTGAGGAGAAACCCTACGCAATTCACTCACGCACCAGCATTCGAGAGAGGAATCTGCCAATGGTCGGAGGAAGTTAGGGTTTCGTCGATGCACGAAGGCATTTCTCTGAGAACGATGAGGTCTCAGACGATGTTGATGCCAATGGAGTTCAATGTCCAAGAAACGTCAAGACATGTATAGTTACGCTTGGAATGCAGAGGGACTGGCTGGTAGGTAAAGAAACGTTTCTGCATATTAAGGTTTCTTGATGCGGGCGAAACTAATCTCAACACACCGACAGGTAGGCTGGAAGACAAAGTAATGCAGAGATGCAGGATCAGATGTGTTTCTGCACATGAAAGGAAACAATCATGGAATAAACCAGACAGAAAATCAGCTATGGACAACTACCGTAGCCAACTATTGGCTCTGAGATTATTGGACACATGAATTAGAGGATAAGTGTGTAGTGCATTTCTCATTGATATGATACATATATAAATACATTTAAATGATCATTGGATTCATCTTCCAAGGTCTCTTGGACTCCCTATGATTCATATTTCATCAAGTTCGTAATCCTAACAGATTACATTTCCAACATATTGATTTAGAATGGTTCCACATTTTGGCAAATCTACTACATTTTTTTCAAGATATTAACTTTTGGCACATTTTTCAAACATTTCCCTCTATGTGATCTACCAAACACATAGAGCATGGATTAAGTTTCCTAAAGGTTCAAGAAATTCTCTAAATTAAGTTTGTTTGCAAAAGTTTCACCCTTAAGAAGTTGACATATCAAGTAACTCCTTAGGGTCTACATTCATTTTGCCACATCATATCCTAGGGTTAGAGTTTTGGATTTTTAGGGGTTTTCCCTCTTAGGGATTCATACTTTATGTTAAAAATATAATCTTAGCCTCTTGTAATGTCTTCTTGTGATTGAACGTAGCTGACACATCTCTCTTCAAAGATAAGCTACCCCCATTCTAGCTAGTTTCATTTTACAGTATTTTCTATTTCATTCATTATTATAATTTTGGGTTTCAAAGTATTACTTGCTCTCTACAATATCTATGTGTGTTTCCATTTATATTTTTGTGTTCATTTCATTCTCTATGTAATCCAAATCACTCATATTAGAATTTTTTCTTCCCTCCTCAAATTCTTTGTTACTTGCTTTAATAGACAAGGAACATTGATGCCCAAACAATGATGAAAACTTTAAAAAGGTATTGTGGTGGAAATACCCTCACCTTTTGCATGTGATGTAATTTGGTAACTGTAAGTGGTACATTAAATCCACCCCATCTATCCATTATGTCCTTGCAAAGAAACAACAAGTCCAACAATGGAATGAGAAACTCTCCACTTTTAAAATATAACATAGAGGTAATACATGGGAATATTCAAAATCACACATCCAACTAAACAAAGCCAAGGTGGGTTTGATGTACTAATCTTACAATTATCAATTGAAGAAGGTAAGTCAAGTATTCCATCATAGTTCCTATTTAAGGTCATCATCGTAGTCTAGGGATCAATCCTCGTTCATAAGGGGGAATAGTGAGGAATATGAGGAGTGGAGAAGGGACATGAACTTACCAATTAAAATGAAAAATGGATGAAGACTTGAGAGTGGCCACAAAAAGAAATGATGACCCCAATAAGGGGATGGGAAAATGGGGGAATGATGGAACTCACCTAAATTACACACATAAATTACTTACTTGATTGAAATTATACATAAATGACACACACACTACTACATATGGGCGGAAAAACCGACACTGTACTCCGATAGTACGGATAAAATTAACTATACTGTCGAATTTTACTTGCATTTTTTGTATTTTAAAAAACAAATCCTTGACGCTCATCGACTATCTAATGAAAGAGACTATTGTCAAATATTCGACGATTGACCAAGTCAACGATCATCAAATATTCGACGATTGACCAGGTCAAAGATGTATGTACTGATGTTTGACGAAGTCAATATTTTTGTTCGTTAAGCAACGTCTCTCTAGTCAATATCCGTTGAAAGTCCGACAAAAGTGCGATATATAATTTAAAAAGTTTGAAATATTAAAGACATTCAATGTTGTTTCTATACTAGTGATAGTTTGCAGAGGTTATAAGGAATATTTTTAGGCCAGAATACACATTTTTTTTCTTTTGTTAATTGCATTACAAATAGTTAAACTATTGAGGTTGATTTTTTAAGATAATTATCACTGAAATTTTGGCAAGGAAAAATGTCACATAACATTCCTCCAGAAGGACAAGGCCAAGACTTCAAATTTGCATTGGTCGAGGCTTTGGGTGATCGAAAATGTTATTTCCCTTGTGAAACATGGAGGGGCTATAATAGAAGGAGACTTTTAATAAAAACAACTAAAAAACATTGTAGTGAGTATGGACACCTTGAAGGAGGGCATGAATATCGTCCCTTGGTAAGTTATTCATTACATGTCTTTATATTGCAGATTGTTTTTGTAAATGTTTATATGTTAAATGTAGAAGAAAAATAATGTATTATTTTTTCTTTATGGATATATTCTACGTACACATGAACAAATTGAGAGTAAGTTAAGAAGATAATAAGTAGACATAAGATGTAGATTTTAATTAGTGTTTAGGGTATGGTGTAGTGGTTAAGGGGTTTAAGGTTTAGGGGTACATGGTGTAAGGGATTAGGGTTAATATTTCAACGGTTTAAGGGTTAATAAGGCCATATTAAGGCTTATTGGTAAAGGTAGGTTTAGGGGGTTTAGGTCCTAGGGGATTTAGAGGTTAATGGGGTTTTATGGAGTAGGGGTTAGAGGTTTAGGGTTAGGGATTAAGGGGTTAGGATGGGTCAGGGGTTTTTAAATAGAAATCACTAATGGAAAGTGAAGATGCCACACTGACTAAATTTCGTATTTATCAGAAAGAGGATAGTAAAGGAAATATTGAGATTCCATGTTCATCTTCTGGCACTTTGAAGGTACAGGGTTGGGGGGGGGGATAGATAAGGGTGGTTTATAATTTTTCATCTTTGCCGAATGAATGGTTTATGGGTGTCAAGTATGCATTTTATCATTAACTTGTTGATCCAAAACATGTGTTTTTTGACTCCACAGTATGCTCATGATATGAAATGCATCAAGCGTTGGTGCCAACAAAAAAGAGATTCCATATATGATTTGTGTTATCAAGTTTCATGACATTTTATTTGTCTATTTTTGTATTAATAAACATTACAACATATATATTATTGTTATCATTATTAGCCTTCATTAATATTCTGAATTGGAAATGTAGTCATAATTATTTTTTCCTTCGTCCAATATGGTCTTAGAGCTTAATTAAAAAAGTAGCATACGATTATTTTCATTGTTTTACTTGCATAGGGATATGTTTGAGAAATATTTGCAGAGTTACTAATTCCTCTTTTGATATTGGTACTGACGCTCTATTTGAGAATTATTTGTAGAGTTTCTAATTCCTCTTTTGATATTGGTAATTGTTTCATTTTTAAAAATTTTGAAGATCAATTCCAGTTCCTAGTAACGTCATCATTTTTCTAAAAACAAAAATCTAATGTAAAGTGGAAATGCCACACTGGTTGAATGTCGTATTTGTCAGGAAGAAGATAGTAAAGGAAATATGGATATTCTATGTTCCTATTCTTGCACCTTAAAGGTACAGGGTTGAGGGGGATAGATAAGGGTGGTTTATATTTTGTTAGGGTTGAGGGGGGATAGATAAGAATATGCCATAATGATGAAGGAAAAATAAGAATAGTTTTTTTTTGCTTGTTGTGACTATATATATGAATATGATTCACCTTATGCTCCTATTCAATACGGGAGTTAATATTGGTTTTGTTAAAAAGTATCGATGCTCTGTTTGAGAAGTATTTGCATAGTTGCTATTTCCTGTTTTGATATTGGTATTGATGCTTTATTTGAGAAGTACTTTGCACAGTTGATAATTCCTTTTTAAAAGTTTTGAATATTAGTTCCGGTTCCTAGTAACGTCATCATTTTTTTAAACATAAATCACTAATGGAAAGTGGAGATTACACGCTAGATGAATGTCGTATTTGTTATGAAGATGACAATAAAGGAAATATGAAGATTCCATGTTCATGTTCTATCATCTTGAAGGTACATGGTTGAGGGGGATAGATTATAAGGATGGTTTATATTTTTTCAAGGTTGAGGGGGGATATAACATAA
>JASDQU010302195.1:0-13812 GCA_032191745.1 Picea mariana | reverse complement strand
CCATGTGATTGGGTCCTTGCCATCAAACTTCCTCATATCAATCTTAGGAACGTGGTTGGTCTTCAAACCAAAGTTGGAGTTTCTCCATTCTTGATTCACCTTCCTTGTGTCCTCATCATGAATTTCATGGGATGCATTTTCACTTTCAGGTGTCTTCTCTGTTACGAAATTTTTCGATACTTCCATGATCTCTCCTTTTAAACCATCTATCTTAGTATCCAACTTAGCTTCCATTGAATCCATCTTAGTATCCAACTTAGCTTCTATTGAATCCATCAACTTATCTTCCATTGAATCCATCTTCTTTTGTAGTTCATTTATGTCCCTATGCATTTCTTCACCTTCATCAAGAGTCCAATTAGGATTTTATGGAGGCTTATTTGGTGTAGAAGGTCCCTTTTTTGGTGGCATGTTGGCCAAGTATCACTTTTGAATCTTGATTTTGAGGCGGTTCTGCTAGACAATATTTATTCTATTCTATCTCCCAAGTTTCATCCGTTCTGGGTATGAAACTTTCTTTTAGGTAGTTCTTTGATATTTCTTCTCTACAATGCCACAGGTCTGATCAAAATTGGATGTGCCAAGTGGAATTTACGGTAACTTCCTCACAACTTGCCAATTTTTGGCCTTTCCAGGAGATATCACTTGTATAGCATGCCCCACACAAAATAATTGATATCAAATTCTAAAACTTGCACCCAAAATACTACAGACTTTTCACGATCCAATGAAACTAGTCCCACTCAATTTGGATACTCTAGCAAGAAGTTATGATTGTTTTACCTGGAACACCTTCTTGAGACTAGTCAATAGTACTAGTTAGATACCCTATCTTACACAAGGTGTATCTAAAAATTTAAGATGACCCAAAAGCTGAAATTTTTACCACAGATACCTTACTAATTTCTATAAATTCAGGATGATTCCAGAACCCTATCTTGTACAGGCTATATCTACAAAATTATAAGGCCTCGGGATCTTAATTTTGAACCCAACGTACCTTGATCCATCTACTAAATATCCTCCAAGCCGTTCCTTCTGAAAAGTTGTAGAAAAAAAGTTATAGCGACAATTCCACAGTGTCTCAGATGTAGCAGCGAAACCCCAAGACCTCGAGCTCTGATACCATCTGTTAAGAACAAAACATCAATATAGCATAGAAAAACCTCAGGAAAAGTACTCAATGCCTTGAAAAAAAGATAATTTTAGATAATAAGCCTCTTCGAGGGGGCAACCTCCTTTTACCCCACTTAAATTTTCAAGTACAAGATGATTCAAAATGAAAATGTCTCCTTGGTATATATAGGAGGTATAATTACAACTAATGGCCTAAAGCCGACATAAATAAAATAACATTACTAATCTAATATGCCCCAATTAAGGGTTAATGAGCGAATATTAGGGCTTAACATAAACACTGTGTTGTCTTGCTTTATGCTTATCTTAATGTGTTTATGTCCTCTTTTGCTAAGGGGTTTGAGATGATTGGATATATCTGCTTATGCTTGGTGCTAATGGTAAGTGAGAATATCAGATCTGATCCATATGAATGTGCTTAGTGCTTGATCTGCTAGACCTGACCTATCTATTGATGTTAAGTGCTTAAGTACCTTACAATAGTGTGAATACTGTAAAGCCCTGTTTTATCAGTGAAGTGATTAATGATTAGATTTTATATAACTAACGGTGCTAAGTGATTTATTAAGTAGTAAAATCACATATCTATGTCCCAGCTAAGATTGCAAACACCTGAGTCTTGAAACCACCCCTGCCTCTACCTCAGGTGAGACTTCATATGCTTCGCAGGTGTTGCCGAAAGGGCTGGTAGTTAGGGATTTTTTGGTGCGCTTTTGTAGCGTTGAACCCTGGGTCTGCCCCTGTGCCAAAAAATGGTTCCGTTGTCGAGACTTGAAACTGTGATTGCTGGGAACTGAGGAAGAAGAAGCTTGGTACAAAAAGTTGACCTAAAATCCTTGTGTGAAGATCAGTGCCCTAGTGAGTAGTGTTCTACTTGATCTATAAAGCTTTGTGATGAAGAAAAGAGGTCGGATATGAAATAAAGAAGCCTAATCTGAAGAAAAGAGGTCGCATCTGAAAGAAAGAAGCCCAATCTGAAGAAAATAGATTGGATCTGGAGAAAAGAAGCAGGACCTGAATTCTTTGTGCTCTAATGAAGGTAAAAGTGAGGATGTGTGATTAAAAGAGGCATTATCTACAAACTGCGTGCTCTGATAAAGGTAAGAGTAGTTAAAAGTTGTAGATCTAGAAGCTTTTTGCTCTGTAGAATTAAGATAAGTGGAAATTTTTGTTCCTAGGGTATGGATCTATGTATGTTTAATAGAGTCTATCCTATTTTGAAAACTAGGGCATTAATAGATGAAAGAAGGTTTGATATGAGTAGATCTGACAAGAATAGTGAAAGATATGTTATACCTATGCATAGAAAGAATGTTTGGACTAATGAATGGATGCATGATCCCAAAAATAATTTATTATAGGTTAGCTCCTATAATCCTAGTGCATAGTACAGAAGAGGCTGGGGATCATTTAAAATAAAGAGAGGATTAACCCTTTGTTACAGTTGTAGAAAACTGGGACATCTTGCTAAAGAATGCCCTGGGAGAAGACCTAGTTGTCTTTGTTGCAAAGTTGTGGACCATGAAGTGTTGGATTTCCCCAGAATGATTGCTAAGCTTGAAGGAATGAATCTGAATCAAGAAAACCCTAAGGAAACTCTAGAGGCTATAGTAGAACCCCAGAAAGAATCAAAGAAAATATTTCTACAGATGAGAGAAACCTAGAATGACCACCGACATATTAGATTATCAGAGATCTTTAAAGACAAAGAATGCCTTGAAGCAAGAATAGGAGACTTCGACATTGACTATGTTCTAGATGAAGAAACAGAGGTGAATATCATGACAGAGAGAACTTGGGAAGCTATAGGGAGGCCGACTATGATTCCCTCATTAGGAGGAATAGGGTTATTCAGAGGAAAAATGGTAAACCTGTATGGAAGGCTCTCTCAGATACCTATGACTGTCAATGGAACTTAGATAGAGGAAGATTTTGAGATTATTCAATTTATTGAGGACAATGCCCCGTTTTCCATGTTAATCGAAAAACCTTGGATTGACAGAGATCAAACCAAACAAAAGAAAGAAGAAGAAGTCTTGGAGTAGAAGAAACAAGAGTTAAAAGATTTCATGACTAGAAGGATCACATACTTGATTGAAGATCAAGAGAATAGATTGAAGCTATTTGACACTAGAGACCCTGATGTCAAAGATGCAAGAACACTAGAAGACCCACACAAGACTGAAGTACTTACTCCATATAAAGAAGAGGTATTACCCCTGAATCCTAGGAAAGAATCTCAATAGCGCCCAGTGACTATGTTAAAAGAAGATAAGAATCAGAATGGAAAAAGACATACCAAGACAAAGCTCACTGGGAAGAAGGATATAAAGCTAAGTAAAAATAGGGCTAAGATTGAAAAGTTACAGAAGATTCCAGAGGGAACTTTGCAAACAAAAAATTTGCAGAATTGGAGCTTTGCTGGGATATCAGAACAACGACACATGGTACTTCGCCAGAGCGAAGAAATATAGCCATTGGGGCCAATATATCCATTCGACTCCTACTCTGAACAGGTCAAAAAGAATTCACAACTCGACACCAGACCGTTGGACCACACCATAACAGACATAAAAAGAGTTAATGAGGCTTCATACCCATTACAAGCAAACCGTTTCCAAGTTGCTTACTTATCCTGTCGCGCCATGCACATAGAACACTTTTGCTAACTGATAATTTGAAGCCCACAGACTAAGCGAATTGTATACAATGATCATTGTGCTATTGCTGTTTGTTCTAGTGCCATATCTAAGATCATCATGACCCTGATAATTTTAATCCTGAGCGCGTATGTCTGACGAGCTCACAGTGGTTGAAGAATCAGTAACGAAATTTCTCCTCAACTTAATGACTGAAAGAGTCATGTCAAAGAGAGGAGTGTCTACAGGTGTACAAGCATCTTCGACGAGAGGACTGCCGACCTCTCCGTCCATTGCTCGAGACGGTCCATCCCGACCAATAGATGAAAAGCGAACTAAGCATAGGGATGATCTCGCAAATGCTAAGTTAATCCCGAGTATAATACCCACCTATCTACCACCCCTGAGTGGCTCAATAAATCGAGACAATGTGCCCATAGAATTTGAGTATGCTTTGGTCACTGCGTACCTCACGAAAAGGATACGCGCAATGCATGTAGACTAAGATAACATCACATCGTTGAAGTTTAGCGACTTCAACCTCAGTGACAGGAAGGTTTATAACATGCTCACCCCGCACAAGTATCTGACTAGAACCAAGGGAAAGAACTCGAATATCGTCCCCTAGTCATGGACCATGAACCTCACGCAGTCCACACTACTCAATGTCATGAAGATTCCTCACTTCGGTAGGCACCAAGAAGTGAACGCATGTGTCAAGTTGTTGTTGTCCTACTACCATGGTAGATAATTATGGTTAAAACACCATATCACAGTGGATCCGACGCTAATCAATTGAATCACAGGGCCTTGCATGCTTAGCCCTGTGATTCAATTGATTNTGAAGATTCCTCACTTCGGTAGGCACCAAGAAGTGAACGCATGTGTCAAGTTGTTGTTGTCCTACTACCATGGTAGATAATTATGGTTAAAACACCATATCACAGTGGATCCGACGCTAATCAATTGAATCACAGGGCTAAGCATGCAAGGCCCTAACCCACAGGATTTTTATCCGGGAAAAGCCATGGATTGCGCTCTTGCACAGAAGATTAAGGACACTTACGGTGATGTTGAGAAGAGCATGAGAGGATACAAGGTAGCTTCTATCTATAGTGGAGCAGTGTGCCTCACCTGCCAATTGATTGCAGGGAAGTTGGTGCGAAAGAATGGACCCACCCAAGTCATGGGGTTCGTAGTTGACCTCATAGGGAAGTGCACAAAAGGACTTCAGATGAATTGGGTGCAGTACTTGGTAAACCAGTTGGAACTTGATTGCAGGGAAGCACATGATCAAGGATACGAGTTCCACTTCAACTGGCTTCTCATACTGGTCGCTTTCATCGCATGGGAGATGCTGGAAGGTGCGACCTTCCCAGACATTGATCCGTTTGAACCTTTGGCTACGAAGTTCAGTACATTGTGGTACTCGAATGACATGAATAAGCAATGGAAGTCAAATTCCCTGTTCCACACATATTACAACCAGCTGAAGACAACTATCCAGTCTGAGCCTCATATAACCCCAAACACTCTCCATAGGTTCAGGCCCTTAATGAAATTCAACGCAGACTACCATTTCATCTATATCACAACGTGCGCTGATGAGAACAAACAACAACTGCAATCATACTACAAGTTGATGGAGGAGGATTTGGAGGAAACCACCAAGGAATTTTCGGCAAACCTCCTCATCCTAATAGATCCTATGGATCTATCTGATATTGATAGTCCAGAAGCAGTGCATGATACACCTGGACTGAGCAAGACCAAGAAAAATGAAGATGCCCAAGATGTAAGCAATACCTTAGTGAAGACTGCTTCTATCTCACCTGAGCAAGGAGGTGATGGCAGAGAGATAGATGGTGTAGAAGTGGAACAAAAGAAAGGCAAGGTTACACCACCTAGAGATGGGGAGGACCCCTCAAAGAAAATGAAGGTTTCCCTTCCGAAACCTTCTTCAAGGAAGAAAATGAAAGCAACTAGGACCAAATTTGAGACCACCCTAACCTCAGATGACTTTGACTTCATCGTCACAACAATGAACGATGCTTCACTGGAGATAATAGAGAAGCAATAAGCTAAGCATAAGGAGGTGTTCAGTCAGATCAAGGTTGAAATTCAAGGAGTGCAACATGCACTATAGTCCATCCGTGCAATTTCCACTGCGCCTATGCCATCGAAAACACCATAACTAGGTGATGAGCTAGCTCAACTACACTGCATCACTGATACATTGAATCTTGCCTTCGATGAGCTTAGGAAGAAACAACACAATCCACCTAGGCTTTAGCGCAAGTACAGAAAGACCTTGAGGACCAACGCAGTATTGCAGAACGGGAAAATCTTGCTCTGCAAGCGAAGTGGGATGAAGCAAAAGAATAGTTACAACAAATCAGGGGATAGTTTCTCACAGAGCAAATCAAAGTTAAAGAAATTGTCAACAAAGCACTTATCTCTATGACAATTGTCGAAGTAAAGACCAAAGAGCGACAGCAGGTGGCACAAATTGAAGAGGTAATAAAACAACTCCAATAGTGCATAGCAGACTTGGAGCTCCACATTATGCCCGAGACCCCTCAAGATGTAAGAGACCTAAGGGAAGCAAATTCCTACAACACAGTCGACATATTAAAAGCTCTTGCCTTGGAGTGCAAGCAGCTAAGAAACCACAATGCTCAAACCTATGAAAACCTCACTGAGAACCCAGAGTTACAGGGGCTGGAGTCGCAGCTCCAGAAAGCGAAGCAGCACACAGACACACTTCAACCACAGATGAAGGCCCTATCAGCTATAGATAGAATGAAGAGGTCTCATGAGCAACGCATATCCCAGAAAAAGATCCATACGATCCAAAGCAAAGTGATGGAAATAACTCAATGGTTCCAACCAATACAAGATAAGGCATGCCAGTTGTTTATAGAGGTCGAGAGCCAAGGAGCAGATCTAGAACAGGTCGTCATCACAACAGAACAATGCCTATAAGGGCTAGTGAACGAAACAGTAATCCAGGAGTTTGCCAAACAAGAGGCCACAACAAAGCAGCAAGTCGAAGCAGCTCGAGCCAAGCTCGAGGCGTTCGAGGCAGAACTAAGAAAACCATAGTGATTTGGGCCGAGTCATAGGTGAGTGTTGGGGGCCTATTGGACCTTGACCAAGTTTTGGGAATTTCTTGGTCATGTTGACCTATTTTGGGACTTTGACAGCCTGTCAAAGGAGGAGCACAAGATGAAGTGGAGATCATGGGATCTCGACCCACTTTTGGGTCCCTTTTGGGTTTTGGGATAATGTAATTGGATTGGGATGTCAGCCCATGCGTTTTACCCATGTTTAGGCCTATTTTGTAAAGTATAAATAGATGTCTAGGATAGGTAGGAAGAGGCCGGTGTGCTAAGTGATAAATGAATGGCTAAGTGCTAGTATGGATTGTAAGGGATTTGTGCATTCTGTGTAAGACTTGTAGAGCTGAGTGCAAGTCCTTTTGAGAGACTATAGAAGGATTTGTGCTATAACACAAGGAAGAAGGATCTAGCGAGCTGCGTAGATCTTCTGTCCTCTGCAGAGTAAAGGTTTTGATGGTTTTGTTCTTGTAACTGATTGACTGAAGACAATAAAGAAGAAGAGTTCATGGACATAGCCCCAATGTGGGGCTGAACCACGTAAACGCTGTGTTGTCTTGCTTCATGCTTGTCTTAATGTGTTTATGTCTTATTTTGCTAAGTGGTTTGAGATAATTGGATATATATGCTTATGCTTAGTGCTAATGATAAGTGAGAATATTAGATCTGATCCATATGAATGTCCTTAGTGCTTGATCTGCTAGATCTGACCTATCTATTGATGCTAAGTGCTTAAGTACGTTACAATAGTGTGAATACTGCGAAGCCCTATTTTATCAGTGAAATGATTAATGATTAGATATTGTAGAACTAACGGTGCTAAGGGCTTTATTAAGTAGTAAAATCACATATCTGTGTCCCAGCTAAGGTTGCAAACACCTGAGTCTTGCAACCACCCCTGCCTCTACCTTGGGTAAGACTTCATTTGCTTCACAGGTGTTGCTGAAAGGGCTGGTAGTTAGGACTTTGTTGGTGTGTTGTTGTAGCGTTGAACCTTGGGTCTTCCCCTGTGCCAACACTATTCCAAATAAAGATAAGAATCAGGATGGAAAAAGGCATACCGAGACAAAGCTCACTAGAAAGAAATCTAGAAAACTAAGTAAGAAGAGAGCTAAGATCGACAAGTTACAGAAGGTTCCAGAGGGAACTTCGTAGAGGAAAATCTGCAAAATTGGAGCTTCACCAGGATAACAGAGCAGCGTCACATGGCACTTCACCATGGTGAAGCAATATATTCGTTGGGACCAATATAACTATTCGATCGACCCCTCGAACGGTTAGAAAGGAATTTATGGTTCGCCACCAGACCATTGGACCATGCGATAACGGACATAACATAGTTAATGAAGGATTCTCGACCATTGCAAACAATCCATTGCTAAGTTATCTATTTATCCCGTCATGCCATGCCCCATGAACACTTTTTCTAAATGTGACTCTAAGCCCACAAACTTGTTGATTTTACATAGTGATCATTACGCTATTGCCTTCTATCCTATTGCAGTGTCTAAGTTACTCCTCGAACTCGAGATTTCTAACCCTGAGCATGTATGTCAGATGAGTTCAGCGCTGAAGAGAGAGTTGTTGAAGAAGTTCTGATTGATCTCATTACTGAAAGAGTCATGTCGATGTCTATAGGTGTACAAGCATGATCGACGAGAGGACTACAAGCCTCTTCGTCGACTGCTTGCGGATCAGGGCCATCTCGACCATCAGTAGAGAAGAGAACCAAGCATAAAGATGACCTAGAAAACACAAAGTTGATTCCATCCATATTTCCCGATTACATCCTGATTTTGGATGGAGTGATGAATCGTGATAGTGTGCCAAGAGACTTCAAGTACACTATGGTCACTGCATACCTCCCAAAGGGGATACACACAGTTCGAACAGAGCAGGAAAAGATCACAGTGTTGAAGTTCAATGACTTCAACCTCAGAGATTGAAAGATATATGGTATGATCACCCCATACAAGTACCTAACCAGAACTAAAGGGAATAACTCAAAGATCATCCCTTAGTCATGGATGATGAACCTCACACAGTCCACCCTGCTGAATGCCATGAAGATCCCACACTTCGGAAGACACCGAAAAGTCAACGCATGTGTCAAGCTGCTACTATTGTGTTACCATGGTGGATACTTATGGCTAGACTGCCACATTACAGTTGATCCAATGTTGATCCACAGGATCATAGGACTGAGTATGCAAGGACCTGACCTATAGGACTTTTATCCAAGAAAATCCGCAGATCATGCACTTGCACAGAAGATTAAGGATACATATGGCGACATTGAGAAGGGAACAAGAGGCTACAAGGTAGCTTCCATCCAGAGTGGCGCAATGCACCTCGCATGTCAACTGATAACTGGAAAGTTAGTAAGGAAGAACTGACCTACGCAGGTCACTAAATTTGTTGTTGACCTCGCAAGGAAGTGCGCGGAAGGCCTACAGATGAACTGGGAGAAGTACCTAGTTAATCAGTTGGAACTAGATTTTCGAGAAGCACAGGATCAGGGTTATGAATTTCATTTCAGATGGATCCTGGTCCTCATTGCATTTGTTTCCTGGGAGATGCTAGAAGGAGTGACCTTCCTCGACATAGAGTCATTCGAACCGCTTGCTGTGAAGTTTGCTACCTTGTGGTATTCAACTGATATGAACAAACAGTGGCAGTCGAACGTTGCGTTTCATACATACTACCTCCAGCTAAAGTGAGCCATCAAAGCTGAGCCTTGCATGACTCCGAACACCCTACAAAGGTTCAGACCACTAATGAAGTTCAGCACAAATCGACACTTTATATACATTACAATGTGAGCATATGAAAATCAAGAGCAAATCCAGTCATATTAGAAACTTACAGAAGAAAACCTTGAGGAGATCACCAAGGAATGGTCCACTGACATCCTTATCCCTGCCAACCCCGTAGATATATTTAATATTGACAACCCAGAGGACACTCATAAAGAACATAATACACCCAGAACCTACAAACAAAAGAAGACCGAGGAGGTCCAAAACTTAAGAAGTACCTCAGTGAAGATTGCTTCCATGTCACCTGACTGAGGGGGTGGTGAAGAAGTAGAAGCTGAACAGAGACCAAGAGAAGTAACACAGCCCAGAAACGAGGTTGACCCTTTGAAGAAGAGGAAGGTTTCCCCCCCGAAACCTTCATCCCAGAAGAAATTGAAAGCCTCCATGACCAAGATGCAGACTGTCCTCACCTCTGATGATTTTGACTTCATCATAGCTGCCCTAAACGATGCTTCACTGGAGATAGCAGAGAAACAAGGAGCGAAGTAGGAAGAAATGTATGATAAGATTGAAGTTGAACTTCGAGGGGTACAATATCCCCTTCAGTCTAGCCGCATAGACTCCACTGTGCCTCTGCCATCGAGAGAACCAAAGTTGGGAGATGATCCATCCCAACTCCACCAATTAGCTGATACAGTTGAAGCTTGCCTTCGACGAGCACAAGAGGAAACAAAACAAGCCACCCAGGATTTGATGCAAGTGAAAGGAGTACTTGTAGAGAAGTGTCGAGCTGCAAAACATGAAAATATTGCTCTTCAAGCAAAGTTTGATGAAGAAAAATCAAAACTACAACAAGGATAAGAACCATTTCTCGTGGAGCAACGCGAAGTGAAAGAAGCGGTCAACAGAGCACTTCATTCTATGACAGTGACAGAAATAAAGGCAGAGGATCAAGTCACACAACAAGTAGAGAAACTCACAAAAGTTATCCAACAGCTACAACAATGCATAGTAGACTTAGAGCTCTACACAGTGCCCAAGACCCCATAGGATGTAAGGGATCAAAGAGAAGCAACTGCTCGAAGCGTAGTTGAGAGAATAAAATACCTTGCTATGGAATGTAAGAAACTCACTGATTGTAGTGCCTAGACCTATGAGCAACTCACTGAGAATCCAGAACTGAAGGCACTGGAGTCGAAGCTCCAAGAGGCAAAGTATCAAGCCGAAATGATATAAGCACAACTGAAGCCCCTATCAGCGACGGAAAGAATGAAGAGATCCTAGGAGTAGTGCACTGCCCAGTAGCAGATCCACACTATCCAGAGAAAAGTTATGGAAGTAACTCAGAGGCTCCAACCTGTACAAGATAAGTCTTACCAATTGTTCACAGAGGTAGAAGGCCGAGGAGCAGAACTGGAGCAGGTTTTCACTACAGCTGAACAATGCCTGGAGGGACCTATCAACGACACAGTCATCCAAGATTTTGCTAAACAGGAGGCCAAGGCACAACAACAATTCAAAGAATCTCGAGCTATGCTTGAGGCTTTTGAAATGAAATTATCCAGATCAGAGTGACTCAGGATGAGTTACAGGTGAGTGTTGGGGGCTTGTTGGCCCTTGACCAAGTTTTGGGAGATCCTTGGTCAAGTTTGACCTATTTTGGGACTTTGAAAACTTTTCGAAGGTGGAGCGCAAGACGAAGCAGAGATCATGGGATATCGGCCCTTTTTGAGTCCTTTTTGGGATTTGGGATTATGTAACGGGTATGGGATGTCGGCCCATGGGTTTACCCATGTTTAGGCCTATTTTGTAAAGTATAAATAGATGTCTAGGAAATGTAAGGAGGGGAATATATGTGATGTTAGGCTAATATGCTAAGTTCTAGATCTATGTGATCAAGATTGTAAGTGCTCTATGCATACTGTGTGAGACTTGCAGAGCCAAGTGCAATTTAGTGTAAGAGGCTGTGGAAAGCTGTGTGCTTAGATCTACTCGGGGAAGGAGGATCTAGTGAGCTGCGCAGATCTCCTGTCCTATACAGAGTAGGGTTTTGAGGCTCTGTGCATGTAACCTATTGAAGAAGCTAATAAAGAAGAAGAGTTGGTGGACATAGCCCCAGGGTGGGGGTGAACCACGTATATGTTGTGTTTCTCTGCTTTGTGCAATGTGTTGATGTGTTTATTTCTTTACTTGCTAAGTGCTTTGATATAGATAGATATATCTATTTATTATTTGTGATAATGATGTATATGGATGCTATATTTGACCCATGTGAATGTGCTTAGTTCTTGAATCTTCTATATCTAACCTACTTGATCTAGAATCGGATCCAGGAGCCTGACAGGGCTAAAAAAGTCTCAAAAATGAAAGTGATTGGAATCCGACGAAACTAACACCATTGCATCCATCTCATCTTCTTGATTCTGGCCATATATTTACTTCGTCAAATAGGCTTCATATGCGAAAGATATAACATTCTATTCGATAACCCAAATAGGTAAAAAAATGGGTGACTGTACAGTCCGTACAGTGCCATGTGGCAGGATGAATGTACAGGTCGTACAACTGACATGGCAGCTCCTGGTGATGACATGTGGTAGGTGATGGGGCATATGACAGGTACAGTTAGACCAGTCAGAGGGTGACACGTGTCACCACTGTAAGGGTGACACGTGGCACAGGCTGACATGGCAGACACAGTGGCATGCTGACAGGGCAGTGACGTGGTAGTACGGAGCTTATAACTATGCAGACAGTTGGTCCAATCCTATGTTGACAAGTGGCATTGTAATCAGCTAATGGGAAGGTGCCACGTGGCCCAGTCATGGGCTGCCATGTGGCATCGATTGGTTGGCTCGTTGGGTTATGCAAAATATGGGGTCTCCACCGGAGTCGAACCCCCGACCTCTTCCAAGCTACAGACTAGCAGGACCGGGCTAACCACCTGCTCCACCATTGGTACTTAATAGCTATATGGGAATATATTTATTTAAATTAACATAATGTAATGGTCGGAGGCGGAAAGGGTTGGGGCTTAGCCCCAGCCCGCGGTTGTATTACACCTCCATACGACCCACACTGCAGAGAGATACGAGCAGAGTAGTGGATAGGGGCCAGCCCTTGGACCCCGTGCTACCATGTAACCACCTCCAGTTTTGGCACACACGACCAGGGCTACAACCAACAGTCGGGACACATATTTAGGTCGAGGATCCTATGCAAGCACCCCACGACCAGGAGCTAGCGCCAGGTATGGGCCAACGCTCAGCCCTTTAGGCTGGCGCTTGGCCATATTAAGGTGCATGTGACTGAGAATAGGGGGCGTGCACCCAACCCTAGGGGATGATTCCCATATTTTTATACAAAAGTGGTTTTTATTATATAATTGTTGATTTTTATTTGACTTTAGCCTATTATTAATGGATTTTGGTCATTTTTGGGAGATATTGGGCATTTTTGGAGCCCAAATTTTGGGAGGAAGTTGGGGATGGATAACCAACTTCAGATCTATAAAATCCAAGCCTGTTTGAGGCCATAGAGGATAGTCAGAGTACATTTATGCTGAAGGGAAGTCAAGCCAAAGCCATTTTTATGCAGGGAAGCTATTGAGGAGCAGACGCTTGCGGGCCATTTCTGGGAGCTCCGATCATCCATTTTGCATGCCGTTTCTTTTGCTGGGTTCTAGAGATCTGGAAGAACATGACCAGATTAGTCTTGTAGTGAATTGGCACTACTGTGATGTACTTTAAAGCTTTTGAACATAAATAAAGAAGCCTCCCCCACAGAGACAAAGGCCCGGAGACGTAGGCAACGTTGTGCCGAACTCTGTTACCAATTCTCTTGTTATGGTTTGATATTTATTACTTCATTTCAGATCTGCATACATGTATATGGCTGTCATAATTCCTCTCATTTCCTCATTCTTTCATTAAGCTTCTCAAATGGTTAATTAACACATGCAATTAAAAACTCAACCACAGTCATTAAAAGATCTTTATGGATCAAGTGGTATCAGAGCTAGTTGACGTTTGGATTTGAGTTTTGCATGTTAACCAGGGAAAAGCTACAGTGTGGTGAAGGTGAGATTGTTGCAGAGAATCCATTAATTGGATTGAGAAAGAGAGCTTCTCACAACGAGAAGATGGCATTGGAAGAAGG